>JAJLUM010000008.1:156609-216285 GCA_030564265.1 Blastobotrys attinorum
TTTTTTTTTTTTTTTTTTTTTTTTTTTTTTCTTGATCGAAAGAATAATCCTGTAGTAATATTCCAAAATCCACTCACAAAGGGGCGCGTGGATTAATTCTCCCTTAAACGGTTCGACTGCAGCACCAAATTCACTCCACTTTTTTTCTCTCCTTTCTGCGAATATTCTCACCTCATAAAAAACTAATTTTTCCCCTTTGTCTCTTTGTTGATAGCGGGTGCGTGATAAGGTCATCCTTCTGCTGTTTCAGTTTCTTGTTTTTTATTTCTGTACTACACAGCATATTTAATAAACCAAACGAGCAAGGAATAGAGTAGGCACCGTGTGACCAAGGAGCCAGAGTCTGAGCTTAACCGGAGAGCAGCCACACGCAATATTTTCATTTTATTCACACTCGTGTTTTTTTTTGTATTCGTGATAATAATAGGCTATTCTCACTTTTTTTTTGTGATAGGCTATTCTTTTTTGTGTTATTCCTTCTGTGGTAATATTACCACTGTTTGATGATAGAATATCTTGAGTGATAAACTCCAGTGCCAAACTTTAAACCTGTTCAAGATCTTACATCAGTAGCAACTAAAAAAAAAAAAAAAAAAAAAAAGGAGAAACTTTAAAACGACAGAACTAATCTATCAAGTTACAGCATAATTCGAATTTCAACTCCATTACGTTTGCTGCATTTTCTTATAGATTAAAAACAAAGAATATAGAAAGGTCTTCTTAAAAAAACAACAAACAGATAGAACGCTGTTATAGCACCACTACCAAAAAAAAAAAAAAAAAAAAAAAAAAAAAAAAAAAAAAAAAAAAAAAAAAAAAGAAAGCTTTGAAGTATAGAATAACAGTAAATTCAAAAAACAAAAGCAGCAGCAGCAAATAAAAGAAAAAGGTATACAATCAGCTTGTTCTACTGACACTAATTAGAATCGAAATGTCAAATCCTCCAAGCCTGATTAGAAATTCAGAGGGATTTGCTCCATTCGAGTTACCGAATGACAACGATAACAAAAACAAAAATCGCCCAGACGACTGGATATCTGCTCCAAGATGGACCCAGGGAATCTGGGCTGGTGGCATCCATCCTGCTGAGCAGCATGCATCCGATAAGAAAACATTTAGATCACTAAGCTTTTCACAACCCGCTCCTCCTAGAGACATGCAAAAACCAGGCTCACACATGCTAGACACTTTCAACGAAGAAGAAAGTACAGATGAAGAAATTATTGATAGACTGAACGCAACAACAATTGATAAAAGCAACAATGAACAAGCATCTTTGAAAACCAGTAACGACAGTAACGATAATAATGTACCACCTCCCATCGGCCAAGGATTGTGGTTTGGCCCCAGAAGACATTCCTATGCAGGAGAACACATCCATATGCCTAATTCCTCTAATACAGTAAACCACCAAACCTCTCCACCGTCAGTGCATCAAGCGCAGCCGCAACAACAACAACATCACCAAGCGCCACAATCTCATCAAAAGAGCCCATCCTCCCTAAAGCCTGAAATCGACCGCTATTTCATGGTAGACGAGTTGGGCAGAAACCACATAGACTACGACCACTCACCTCTCTCAGCAAATGAAGCCGCCTCTCTGATCTCAGTACCCAGCAGGAAACTCTACTACGTCCAGTTCAAGTCTGCACGAGTCGACGTATTCTACATAGCCGAAAACTCGAGCCTGGCCCCAAAAGTTGGCGATCTGGTCATTGTCGACGCAGACCGTGGAAGAGACCTGGGTAAAGTAGTCAAGGACCATGTGACCCCAGAAGAAGCTGGAATGCTTAAATTAAAGCGGCATCAAGAACAGCAGGCCATTTTGCAGCACAACCCCAATGTTGGGTCCAACAGCACCCCCGGCGTTACCATGCCAAAGCAGATTTTGCGATATGCCCAACCAAACGAGGTGAGCCAGATTGTGTCTAAAGACCAAGACGAAGACAAGTCAGTCGTGATGTGTATGCAAAAAGTAGATGAAAAGGGCTTGGCAATGCAGGTTCTGGACGCCGAGTACCAATGGGACCGGCGAAAGCTGACCTTTTTCTACTCTGCTAGTCATAGAATCGATTTTAGAGATTTGGTGAGGGATTTATTCCGCATCTACAAGACTAGAATTTGGATGTGCGCGGTGAACAGTAACGCCGCAGCTGCTGCGGCGGCAGGCGCCAAGAGCAAGAATAAGAATAACAGCACCAGTAGTGAAACTTCTGCAGTTAGTGCTACTGCTGAATCAAGCAATAATACTGACAAGGACAAAGAAGGTAGCAGCCCGACTTCTGTTGCCATGCCTACTGCAGTTAGTTCTGCTGGAGCCATGTCGGCCGTACCACCGCAGCCAGTTTCCAACGAGTATGGTCTGTTTAATCGATCTCCTCCTGGGCCTGGAGCTCAACCGCCGAGATATCAACAGCTATACAATGATGTGTGGGGTGTTCCACCGCCAATTCAACAGCAACAGCAACAACAACATCTTCATCAACATCCTCAACGTCAACCACAACAACCACAGTACCAACAACAACAACCGCACATGTTTGGGCCTTCCATGGCACCACCGGCACTACCACCTCCTGCTGTTGCTGCTGGAGCTCCACTACCACCACCACCACCTCCTCCTCCAGGAATGGTACCTTCTCAATTACAGCAGCAGTCGCAGCAACATCTTCAACAACAGCAACAAGCACAACATCAACATTACCAACAACAATTGCCTTCGCAACCACCTCCGTTTAGACCTGAGCAATATTGGTACTATTGATCCCTGCGACGCTCAAAAACCGGTTTTTTTTTTTTTTTTTTTGCCTTTTTTGTAAAAAAAAAAAAAAAAAAAAAAAAAAAAAAAAACAACAAGCGAAAAACAAATTAAATACAAAAAAAAAAAAGTTTCAAAGTTTCCAATTATCAAGAGTTAGATATTTATTTATTATTTTTACAGTTTTATATATCAAGGAGTTTTTTCTTTCCACCGTCCATAGTGTCCCGTAGAATATCACAGTGTTATATTTCCATGGACGCACGTCGCGACCTCCTCGCCACCCCCAAATTTTTCAGAAATCAAACATATCAAAAAACACACACTTGAGCTCGGCTTACTACCACCAATAGACAGGAATGGATCCCACCATTTCTTCTGCTAACGAGAAGCATAATCAGCAACGGCATTCCTCGTCAGTTGTTGGAGCAGCCACCGCCGGTACTAGAGCACTGGCCAGCCAATTTTTTGCATTTTATCTGCGGATTCCCGTAAAGTTATTCCGACCCACCAGAATCGAGTATGTGTTTTCTATTATATCGAGTACCCAGTAATAACTAACCCTATTGAAAGCTACCTAGCATTGCCCAGGGCCATCAACCCGACATACCAACTGAAACCATGGAACTTCTTCACCCACTCCGGCCCAGCGCTAATCGCTCATGCTGTAAAGCAGCATGGATGGGGATTCATTCCGAATAACAGTAAGGACCACAACCGTAAAACCCTAAAGAAGAATGAAAGACCAGTAACTAACCCAAGTCTAGTCCTTCCACCCCTAGTGGCAAACTCTGCGTATGTACTACTGATCAATCCGTGAAAAAAAAAAAAAAAAAAAGACTTAAGATTGAAAACTAACCCAAGCAGCGTCGGCCTGGTACTATATACCTCCTATCTCGCATCTCTTTCAGTCCTCAAAAATGACAATGGAACATACGGCCTGAAACAAACACTTGTATCAGGAGCCATCGCAGGAGGTTTCCAAAGCATAGCAGCCGCTCCCATAGACGCCATTGTCACCAGGTTCAACGCCTCAGATGTGCTCGAATCTAATCAATCTCTGTGGAAATACAGCGCTAAAAAGCTATCGGAAATCGGCATAAAAGGGGTCTTTTCCGGATTCGGAATCAGTGCTATAAAGGAGAGTTTAGGCTTCTCGCTATTTTTTGCGACCTTTGAAGCCGTTAAGGGCGCCTGGTACAAGCGCTATGTAGATTTAGTATATGGCCCCGATAGGAAGCCGAGTCGTGCAGTATTCCCGTCGTTCGTGATACTGGCAGGTGCTCTATCGACGTATTCGTTACAGGTGATCCATTATCCTCTAGGGAAGCTTCAAAAATTGCATTTCCTGAGGCTGGAGGCTATAGACGAGCTGTATAAAGTGCAGCACAGTAACCGGCCCATGGCCCCGTGGTCTGTTTATGTTAAGGCATACGGCAAGACATTCAGACAGGCTAGCCAGCTGGTCGTGAAGCAGGCTAATGGAAGCTGGTGGAAGTGGCTGTATGGTGGGTTTTTCAAGAGTACACTGGTGACCATTCCCAGTACCAGCATTGGGCTGGTAGTATTCGAGATTATGCGGCTACGGTATAGTCAAGACCCGCCGGCCTTTACACAGGACGAGTATTACGATTTGTGATCTGGCGAAGAGAGAAAAAGTCGCTGGTTTAGGCACATTTTAGAGATGAGAAATTTTACGACCATAAATGAAAAAGTTACGATATTTTTATTAACCCCTCTAGATATATATATATATGTATGTGTATAGCGCCGCAAGTATATGTGGCGATGCTCATTAGATGATGTACTATTATAGAATATGTGTTTTAGCTATCACATAACCATTTTAAATGATCTCCTTTTTATAAAACTCCAACAGCGAGTCAAAAATCTGGATAAAACCTGCAGATCGAACTCTTAGCCGCCCAGAACGATTTCACTGCCTGTGTTTATTTCCCTCGAGACACTTTTTTGCTTCAGCAGTGTTCATTAGCTACCCTTTCCAGGTTCACAGAAAAAAAAAAAAATAAATAATAAAAAAAGAAAAAGAAAAGAAAACAACCTCGATACATCCATTGCTGTGTTTTACTCAGATGTGAGCTGATCACCCTAGGTACATAGTATACAAAAGGTTGAGCCGCGTGCGGCTCAACCTCAAGCCAACCGACTCTCATACGCCTTCCACCCAGCATCCATATATCGCTTGGCCTCATCCTCAGGGTTTCGTCCCTTTGCATACAAACCTCTCCCGACAATGATAACATCAGACCCATTCTTAACAACGGTGTCGACAGTTCGATACTGCTGCCCCATAGCATCTCCCTTGTCGTCAAGACTGACTCCTGGGGTCATTACCACCCAGTCTTCATCGTCACCTACCTCAGGCATCCGATTCTGGGCAATAAACCCAAATACAAACCCTTTGTTCTCTCTGGCAATCTCCACAGTCTTCTGGGTGTATTCGCCAGTAGCAAGCGAACCCTTAGACGACAGCTCAGCCAGCATAATCAGTCCTCGTGGTTCGTCAGTGGTCTGTTTAGCAGCAGCCTCAAGGCCAGTCACTATCCCACCACCCGGAACTCCATGAGCATTGGTAATGTCGGACCACTTAGCAATCTTATAGATGCCACTAGCGTACTGGGCCTGCACAGTGGATCCAATATCGGCAAACTTCCGGTCCTCGAAGATCATAAAGTTGTGCTTCTTAGCTAGCTCAAGCATTGGTGTGATTGTACCTTCATATGTGAAGTCCTGGATAATGTCAATGTGGCTTTTGACAAGACAAATGTAAGGACCTAGTGTATCGAGTAGAGAAAGGAATTCGCCAGTGGTTTGTACATCCAGTGAGCAGCACAGGTTGGTCTTCTTCTCGGCCATAAGGTTCAGCAGCCGGGAAGCAACGGGGCTTGGGTGCTTTTTCGCCCGTTCTTCGTAGCTCAATACTGCATTGCTCATAGTTTTTGGTGATGGTGGACGGACAGATGGTTTGAGAGGCTGGTAAAAAAAAATTTATTTTCGCTGGGACCGCGGGGGTGAGGCTGAGGTATCTTGAGATCTTGAGACATTTAATAGAGAGGTGATACCAGATACGAAAACGGTCGTGAATAAAAAAATGTTCTCTGTGGAGCAAGAAGGCACTTTTTCTGAAAAGAAAAATAAAAAAAAAAAAAAAAAAAAAATGGAAAAAAGTGAAGAATGACAAGTCGTGAGAGGTTCTAACATCAGTATAAGCTCCACTCTCACGGAGCGACCAAATAGCATGTAAAAGCCACCATCCTCCAAAATCTGAACTCCATCAGATTCGAGTTGTAATTCTTATATTCATCTACATTTTATTGCGTTACCAATTTACTTCATGCCTAAGTCTAACAGAGTATCGCCGTGGGTCCATAGTGCACATCAACCATAGAGAACACACCAAATATTTACGCCAGCCTCAGTAAACCAAACTTTCGCATATAATCCCCCTAATAAATCCGTCTCATCTGTCAGTATTTACCAAATACTTCATTCTCTCGATTAAAAAAATTCCTCGAGACTAATTGATTAATACCAACTCCAATACTAAATTCCTCCGGCCGATCCCTGCCCGAAACGGAACACCAAAAACACACCAAATTCACGTAACCCGTGAATTATTTTAATACTCATGGCGAGCGACCCCAAAACACGCTTTTTCTCTTCCTGTGTACTAGTTTGCTTCCTAAAACACGCTTTTTCCTTCTCATATCACTCATACAATTCTCTACTTGAAACCTGTTTATCTATAATCTTCTTGTGTATTGGCACTACTAACTTTTTAATATGACCACAATGCTCACTGCCAGCTCGGGATACGCGTTCATCTCGCACTCTCAGGCTTCATATCCATCTGAACAACCCTCGATTGACAATATGCAACTGGCTCGAAGAAAACGTCGACGAACGTCACCGCGAGAACTCTCAGTGCTAGAGCAAGAGTTCTCCAAATGCCAAAAGCCCTCCAAAGACCAGAGAATAATAATTGCTCGAAGTGTAAATATGTCCGAGAAAGCTGTTCAGATCTGGTTCCAGAATAGAAGACAGGCTTTCCGGAAGCAATCCCTAAGACAGCCAGTACACAGTACTGTCTCCACTACTACAGGCGAGCATGCTACCCTTGCCATGCGAAGCTCAACGGTAGCAGACTCAGACCCAAACAAGAAATTCCGTCTCTCAATGTCGAATGACGGGAAAGCATCAGTGATCACGTCGATCAAGACTCCAAAGAAGGCTCAACGTACGAAGAGCCTTCCACTATCTCCGGTGAAGGCCAATAAGTTGAACCAGCATGTTAAAAAGAAGTCACCGTCAAAGCAACAGCAGCACCGTCAGAAGTTGGTGGATAGTGACAGGGTTTCACCGTCTTCTCCTACTGCAAAAGAGAAAGAATGCATTACCAATTTGTTGAGTTTGAGGCAAGGAGGGTGGCTCGAGTAATGCGAGACTTACTCGAATGAATAAAACGAATCGCACTATTTTGTAATAGGAAAAGAACGCATTGCTTCCGTCTGTGGATGACGGTCGTTTTGGAGTGGTGGAAAGGTCGAGGTGAGACAAGATGAAAGCGTTTGTGCTCATTTTTTGATCACTTTGAAAAGAAAGAAATCTCCAAAGTTTATTATATTATTTTGTATTTTATTGAAGGTAGCTAGCTACTTGTATCTCAATGAGGGTCATGTGAACAGACTGATCGCATGGCCATTATTGTTTTTTTGTATTTGTATTTCACTCTTTACTGATGTTGAATTGTAGTTGTATATCGACTAGTAATTGTATTCACATTGACTAGTAATTGTAATTGTATAGTGACTGTAAAGTGACCTGTGTCTATAGACTATTAACTATTTTGCACTTGTGTTTTGGAAAGCTCTTGTTATAATTACTGTCGTCATTATTATTTACATTCACACAGATATATATATAGTACAGTTGCTTCAAATACTTCAGCTGCATACCCTCTGCCTGACATCTACTCGTCCGCAAACTTCGATCTTACTGGGCTCTTGGCCCCATACTCAATAGCCAGCTGCTTCAAAGCTTCAGCTTCAATGATCAGCCGTTGAGGCTTTAGCAGATCCCGTATGTTGACCGCATCCAGCGTTACAATGTCAACTTTATTAGCAAATGCCCGTGTAGCCGCATCGAAATTCTCTGGAAACTCCCGACACACCACAGTGATTCGTTTGTCGTTCCACCCTAGTTGCTTCATGAACATCTCTCCGGCCTTTTGATGTGGAGTGACGAATTCAATCTCTCCGTCCACCACAATCAGGTTCCCCTCATTGTACTGGTGGGATAATGCAGTTCGAATAGCCTTAGAATATGCTTGAAATGGCAGTCCAGTGGACCAGTCGAAGTTTGGCTTTCTGCCAAATGCTCGTCCACCATCATGTCGGATTGGAGATCCTCGATCACCGACTCGAGCCTTACCAGACCCTTTTTGTTGAAGCAGTTTTTTACCACTATAGCCCATTTCAGTTCTGTTTTTTGTGTGTCGCGAGCCTACTCGTGCCGCATCTCGCTCAAATGTCACTGCAGACCACAGTAGATCTCGTCTTGTGGGTAGGCCCAGGATATCTGCGGCCACGGGCTGGAACCGGATTGGTTCTAGAGATGGGAATTGTCGTACTGACGTTAGCACGTATGACGGAGGCTTTTGAGCCTTTGATGCTACTGTTGATAGGGCTCGTTTCCCTAGATTTAGGTTAAACGAGCTGTTGAATATGCTTTTCATTGGTGTATTTCTGGTTTTTGATTTGGCAGAGAAAAATTTAAAAATGTGTAGTGGTGGTGTATATCCCAGCTAGTAGATTTGGCGTGACACAATATACGGTGGGTGCTGGATTTTACGCGGGGGCCAACTTTTTTTTTTATTTTTTTTTTTCACCAGACGAATCTGCGCCGTCTGAGGCTCATATTAGATCCCGCTTGTAAGTGGAAAGTAGTACCAGTATTGGTACTACAATACCACTAATACTAACAGCACTAATATTACAAACTAAAAAATTCTACAAACACTATCAGCACTAATACATTCATTGTGAATATAAAGATACCAGCACTAACTGTTACCATCGATATGACAAAGTATATTCAGAACCTCTGCCTTCCTGGACAACAGTTACTGCGTTCGGACCGGAACGGACTGTTGCCCTCCACATAATTCCGAGAAATAATCCTTTCCGCATATAGTTTGGGGCCAATTTCCACTGCCACTCTTTCTTTCTCTCTCTCTCTTTGTGCTATGCAAAGCGGCATACGTCAATCATTAGACAGATTGACCATCAACTAAAATACCATAAAAATACCCAAGGGATGTTATATCGTAACACCCTTTGTATTATTTATTATAGCCAATAAAAAATTATTTAATAAATAGAAAAACTGGCTTTTGTGCGATTTGAGATCGCTAGGAATCTTGTAATATATTACTATATTACTACCAGTTGAAAGTGCTGGTTGGAGCGTTTAAAAAAAAAGAAGACACGGTGGCAAATTACAATGATCCATGACTCTTTTCCTGGAGATGCTCGATCGCTGCAAACTATCCGTAACATCCGCAAAATCTTTCCTTAGTGGAAGAGGAGTTTATTATTTTACTTCAAACTGTCTAAACTATCCAGATCATTAGGGCTAATAAGGAAATATTCGTGATAGATTCTCCTGTAGCGATTACAAATCCCCTAGTTTAGTAAGGGGCTCAACAATGAAAAATTAAAACCGAGTGGCGGGTTGACCACCGCACAGAAAAGTGCTTGAAGCCTTCCCCAAACGTTAAGCGCTCACTCAGGTCGAAGAGAGAGAGGAAAAAAAAATCCCTCCCAACGAAGACTATATATACTTGAGGGCTTGCCCCCGAAAAATTCTGATTTTCTAGTTTTCTAAAATTTTTTTTTTTCTTTTCTTTCTTTTCACGTGACCTTGTATTTTTTTTCATCTTGAGCCTCACGACCTTTATTTCTCGTTTTCTTTTCTTTTCTCCATCTCTTTTCTCTCTCACTCTTTTTTGTTAATAGATTAATATTGTTTTTTAGGAAACAAATAAATAGAAGAAAGAAAAGAAAAGGAAAAAAATGTCTGTGAATGATATTGAAAGTAGTAATAACAATATCCAAGCAGCAGACAGCTTAGATAGTAACGTTGCTTCTATGAAAGAAAATATTAGTAATGACGAAGTGACTCAACCATCAACAGCAGAATCAGAATCAACCAAATCAACGGAGATTCCTTCTGTTGGAATTGACGATGCTGTAAAGAATCCTGATGATAACATTGCAGCATCAAAAGTGGTGGAAGATAATATTAATAATAATAACTCTACTGCTAGCAATAATATCATTTCGTCAACTGATAGTAAATCCAACGTTCCGATCTCTCCTCCAGTACCTTCACCTCCTGGAACTGTAACAAACTTGGAGGACAAGAAGGATGGTGAACCAGGTAACACTAGTAATAATAATGAGCCGTCTGTCAATAGTGCTTCTCAATCTACAAATACCATTAATAGTAGTAACAATGAAGAAAACGGCGGTGATAGAACAACTCATGATGACCAAATGAAGATTGATCACCCAGAACAACAACCAAAAGCTGAGCCACAAGAAGAACCACAACAACAACAACAGCAGCAGCAGCAGCAGCACGAACAAAAACTAGACCAAGGACAAGAGCAACAACTGGAAGCTAAACCTGAACAGGAGGACATACAGCCAAAAGCTGATCCAGACGTGTCCAACAACGATGGTGACATTTCAATGGTGGACGCTGACTCAGTCGCCCCAGTTTCCAGTGCTGGTGGTGAGGATAATAGCGTCGACCAGGACAGGGAAGTCTCTGCTGAAAAACACGCTATAGAGCCAGAAGAATCGTCTGAATCCAAGCGTTTCAAACCTGAAGCTGAGGATGCCACTGGAGCCGCTACCACTGCTGATGCTGCCACTACGGCCACAAGCAACACTTCAGTCGGAAGTGCAACTCAAGATGTCCAGTCTCCTACTTCTACCTCAGCTCCAGCCCCAGCAGCTGCCTCTAGTTCCCTCCAATCTCCTGCTCCAACAGATACTGCCAGTGCTCAACAATCACCTTCTACCGCAGCGGCCATCACCAGCGCTCATCAATCACCAACCCCAGTGACAGCGCCAACAGCTACCTCTGCCGCTCAATCTCCATCTTCTTTTGCAGATAAAATCCGGTCCTTAGATCCTCCAGAAGGGGCCGCTCCAGGATTACCAAAACACCAACTCAAATCTGCCCAACAAGTACTGCGGTCTGTCAAAAGATTGAAAGATGCTGGTCCATTCTTGCAGCCAGTTGATGCCGTCAAGCTCAATGTACCTACCTACTATGAAGTCATCAAGACGCCAATGGATATTGCTAAAATGGAAAAGAAGCTCAACAACGGAGAATACAACAAGATCTCCGAATTTGTAGAAGATATGGATTTGTTGGTTACAAACTGTGAAAGCTTCAATGGTCAGGAGTCGATCATCTCAAACATGGCTAGATCTGTAAAGACATCATTCCACAAACATATGGCTCACATGCCAACCTACGAGTTGCCTCCTGCACCCCCTCCAAAGCAGAAAAAGAAGGTTCCAGCGGTTCCAACCAAGCCAAAGAGCCAGCGATCTGCAGCGGTGGCAGCAAATGCCGCTGTCTCTCAACCAGCCGGTTCTACAAATGCCGCTTCAAGTGCTAGTTCTACTCCTGCTGCAAACACTGCTCAAGCTGCTGCTGGTACTTCATCGGCTACTGCTGGGAATGCAAATACATCTCCATCTTCCGCTACTCAATCATCTCAATCTGGTGCTAATACTGCCGCCGGTGGTGCTCAACCAAAAATGGCTAATGGTGTACCACAACTGCGCAGAGATTCTGTAGTCGAAGGTCGTCCAAAACGTGAAATTCATCCACCAAAACCGAAGGATTTGATGTATGGAGACTCATTGAAGCCAAGGAGAAAGAAGTACCCTGCAGAGCTCAAATTTTGCGGCCAAGTTCTACGAGATTTGCAATCTAAAAAGCATGAAAGCTATAGTTTCCCTTTCTTGCTTCCAGTAGACCCGGTGGCTCTCAACTGTCCAAATTACTTCAAAATTGTGAAGCAACCTATGGATCTCTCCACTGTTCAACAAAAATACAACAATGGTGAATATCAGACCGCAGAGGAGTTTGAAGCTGATATTCGTTTAATGTTCCAAAACTGTTACAAGTTCAACCCAGAAGGTACCCCAGTCAATATGATGGGTCACCGACTGGAGGCTGCATTCGAAAAGAAATGGGCAGACAAACCGGAGCGTCCACCAACTCCCCCTCCTGCCTCTGCTGGAGGTACTGGAGATGAGTCTGATTTCGACTTGAGCGATGCTGACGAGGCTGATGTTACAAATTCTACCATTAAGTTTTTCGAGGAGCAAATCCGAATGATGCAAGACAAAATCAACAAGCTCAAGAAGGATATCCTGAAAGAACGACGAGACAAGAGAAAGTCTGGTGGTGCTGGTGCTGGTGGTAAGAGAAAAAGCGAGGGAGGTGGCAAGCGAAAGTCTACTGGTGGTCGAAGAAGCAGCACCGCCAAGGAGCCTGCTCCAACTCAGTTGACCTTCGAAATGAAGCAAGAACTATCTGACAAAATTAGTTCTGGCGATTTGGATCAAGAAAAACTAGAACGAGTAATTGAGATCATCAAGGAATCAATGCCCCAGCTGGGTGAGAGCGATGAAATTGAGCTGGATATCAACGAGCTAGAACCATCTGTTGTTTTGAAGTTGTACAACTTTGTTATCCGACCGATTACTCTTGCTGGTGCTTCAAAACGGGGATCTAAACGATCATCTGGTGGACGAGGTGGTCACCAACACTCTAATAGCGGTGGATCGAACAGGACCACTAAAAAGAAGAACAAGCCAATGACGGAGGAGGAGCAGACCAGACAGATTGAACAGATTGAAAAGACATTACGACAATACGACGGTGGTAATGGTGGTAATCCTGGCGTTGGTGGGAAAACCACCAGTAGTGCTGCTGCTGCTCTGGCCGCATTGGGTCACGACGATTACGATAGTGATTCATCTGATGATGAACAAGGGAGTGGCAATCGATCTGGATTTGGCAATGGAGGTGGAAACATGTCTAGTGATGAAAGTTCCGAGGAGGAATAAGTCATGTGAATGTCATTTGATCCTCCAGGGTGCTACTTTATTATTATTATTATTATTATTATTTGTTATTTATAATCTCACCATGAGAAATGAAAAAAAAGGGGAAAAAGAGGGTACTTAATGTATAGATTTTTTTTATTGTTATTTGTGCTTGTACATGGTTTATATACGTACTTACATATGTATGCGTGATATATTTAATTTATTTATTCTCTTGAGGGATATTGCTCTGATCCTATTAGGATTCTTTAACTTATATACGCATTGGTTTATTCTTTGTAAGCCGCATCCATTCTCAAAGCCGCGTTGGGACTTTGAGTTTTCATTTTTTTCACAACTCACTGAATCTAGCGGAAATCACCCAAATTTGCGTCATCTTCAGAACAGACAAAATGCCTATTAAATCCATAGATACATTTATTGAGCTGTCCAATACGCTACTGACAGCACGACCAGATACCGTAAGTCATAATAAGAAGATAGAGAATATGGTCAAGTTCGGTACTAATGATGAAGACAAAAATCTCCACCACATACACACACAGGAAGGTGTCATCTAATGCCGAAAGCTCCACAATTAACCCCTCTGCAAAACCAGCTGCATTATATGTCAAAACCTTTGATCCAGTGACTGGTGCATGCTTCAAATGCAAAATCGCTAAGTCGAACCAGCTCTCCAGAATCCTGTCTGCATTGGGCCCCCGAGGTGTTACCATCACCAAAGGCGAAACTAATAACAGCAAAATCAAAGGAATGGCTAGCGTGATGGCCAATGTTGATGTTGAGTACACTGATGAACTTGAGAATAGCAGTACTGCCAAAGCGAGTGGCAGTGATCAGCAGCCTGCCAACGGCTCTAGTGGTCAAAAGAAGAAAAAGAAGGGCAAAAAGTAGTCTTTTGATAAATCATGATAATAATGAAATTATAACTATATTATAATAATAAATATATAAATTAACTGGAATGTTTTACAAACTTAAAGAGACACCTTACCTCATTACCGATAAACTAAGTGTGGTGACAAGCTTCTTATTCCTCATCCTCTGAATCCGAATTCGATGTATATGACGGCGGTGGAGACGGTGACGATGACCGATTCAGTCTAGTCAAATTGATTGCTCCAATATTTTCATCATCATGAGTCAAATCAGGAGTAGTAGTAGATGAAGAGTTTTCCCGGTCCCTATTACTTCTACCGTAATTGCTGGGTTCGCCCTCTTGCTCAGCTTCTGGTATCGCATTCTGATCATCCTCTTGGTCTTCAAAAACCTTTGGTGGTGGCTGCTCATAGTCCAACGTGCCATCCTGGGTATCACGGCCCTCACCACTGGTAGTTGCCGGGGTCTGACGTCCACTTTCCAAAAGAACAAAGTCCTGTTCTGCTCCATACGGTGGTGGTGGAGCCAGCGATCCTGTCACAGGTGCCAATCCCCATTTCTTCACGTTGGCCTCGATATATACAAACCCAGCCTGGCCGAAGTTGACCACAACCGTAGCCGGACCATTGGCACCTATAGTAGGGAAAAGGTTCATTCTCAATCCATGCACGGCATCTTCTAGCTTTTTGCCGTTTCTAGTGAAGAACAGAGTACCCGATCGGGTTCGATACCCAACACCTACTACATCACCTGGCTGAAGGGGAGGACCATAGTGGGGCGCTTCAAAAGGCTGATTATGCCGCTTGACTCCTGTCGAGTCGTAAGCTATGGAAAATCGGTGATATCCTGGTAGTCTAAATGTTGGATAGGGCTTTGTTGTTACCCCAATGCTAATTTTTGTATTTACGGGTTTTTCGTAGATTTTGGCTTCCCAGTAATAGACATCATTCTGTTTGGGGATGGGCAGATTTGTTTGCACACAGCATATCGAGTCGAAAAACTCGACTTCTGTTCTGTCCTCGACAAAGCAGTTTGCGTTGGCAAATTCTGGTTCGAATTCCCATGCCGATACACCTTTTTCTTGGATGGTCATGAATTGTGATAGCGAGATGTCGGTATTCTCACTGTTTGGCGGATGAGCCTCGAAAAATGCTTTTGCTTGAAGATAGTTTTGCTTGGAAAATTCGTCCATATGATCCAATGCTTCTGCTTCCTGCTCTAGGATCCGTTGCTCATCATCGTATTCACCGGGCTCTCCTGCTCCTAGTCGGATTCTTCCTTGTCCTGCTACTGCGAACCACACTGCGGCACAGAGCAACCCCAACAGTAGGGTGCCGACCCCTGATAGGAGGCCTATTAGTAAAGGGATATTTATAGAAGGTTCATCGAACGAGGGAGGAGAAGGATGAGGACCTGGTCGTGGATGGTAGTTGTTGTTGGCTTGGGGATTTTCCCAAATGCTACTGATCAGCCTACCAGAATTCATGATCACAAACTCTTTGTTGCCGACCGAGGATCTTTTTTTTTCCCTTTTTTTTTTTCGTCTATGTATATATACAAGAATAGCTTCTCATATATATGTGTGTGTTTTAACCCTTTTGTTTGTAGAAGAAAGCTGCAGAAGAATGAAATAAATAGTGTAGTAATAATGAGGCAAAAGTGTTGTGCAGTCACTTGAGGGCGATAAAGCTTTGCGGAGGAAGGAGCAAAGGTTTTTGGGACAAAATTGCCTCCGCTTCCCAGAAATAGGCGGAGGGTTGGGCGCGCGGCGGTCATGTGAGTAAGTGAGATTAAGCAGTTAGCGCGGTAAGTGATGGCAGAGATGAGTGAACGCTAAGTGATGAGAAGTGATCACTAAGATATGAGAGATGAGAAGTGATCAATAAAGTGGCTAGTTACCGTATTGAATGGTCAAATTACTGTCGAATTTGGGTAGATGTGTTAAATCATGACCAGTGATTCAGTCGGTCCTCGCAGTTAAGATATAATAGGTGTACCCGAGTGGTCTAGTGCCCAAGTGATGCTTAGGATATAGCCGGAGAGAGTCTCAAGTTCAGTCAGCAGATATCTTTTGAACACTACTGATAGGAGAGAAGCTCATTAAGGCACTACTGAGACACATTCTGCAACTTGAATAGAATATTTAATTATATTGGTAATTTAATCCAACAGTTAAATTCTAAATCGCTCAATTCGAAATCAGGTCACGAATTTGAGCTATGAAAGTAACAATACACCTTAATAGTCCATGAAACTCTGTACTGTGTCCTGTGCTCGATATCTTAGATCTTTCTGTTCTCATCCCTAGGAGGAGCAGAGAGACCTTATGCCGAGATCTGAGATACAGATAGAGGCGCATGCCGACCAGATGTAGCCGCTTATCGTGCGGCTCAGTTTCTGACGATATATGGGTCGAGCAACGAGAACAACTCACAAAACTGGAGCAAAAATGAGATTGATATAATAAGAAACCGTGTGTCATCATCTGTCATGAAACATTCTCATCAATGATGAGCTTATGATAGGTGCGTGGTGCGTCCGGCAGTTTCGCCGTGTTACGGAAATCTTATTTACTATCTTTGTGAATAGCAATAGCGGGATTGGACTATTTCCGGTGTACAGAACCTCAGCAAAGAATTGTATTCAGCCAAATTGTTCTACAATTTGCAAATACCTATTTAAACAAGTCATTCCCACTTGCAGAGTTCAATTAGACAGAACGGAAAAATAAAAGATGCAACTTTCTATCATTACTCTAACCGTTATCGCTGCAAAGTTGACCACCGCAGGCCCACTCGTTGAGCGAGGATACAACTCTTACAGCATGGCCACAGGCTCTGCAATTGTCCAGAGTGTGAACGACATGGTCAAGTGGGTCCATGAGGTAGCCCAATTAGCTTCTGGAAAACCCGCTTCAGAAAACTCTATCTTGCTGAAATCTTATCTGTGCCCAATGACAAAGGAATTGTCAGATTCAATTGATGATGCCCAAAGCCACATCAAAGACGGCTTGAAAAAAGAACACCTTTCAGATGCTACCAAAAAGTCAATCTCCGATGTGGTCAAGAACGTCGAGAATTATGTTGCTGACATGGAAAAGAACGTTCTCTTCTGTGACAAGCTCTCCAAGTTGACCCAAAAGACTGACAAGCTAGAACGTCTCTCAGGCTCTTCCAAAATACTGGCGGCTAGAGACGCTGAGGAAGCGCAGGTGACATCCCAGCACCATGGAGAGGACGACGATAACGATGATTATGATATCGACGATGAGGATGGCAAACGAAATGAAAGCACCAACGGCAAGAGTTCTCAAAAAAAGAGCTCTATGAATTATCTGGTTTCTGCAGTGGGGAAAACTCTTTCGACATTGCAAAAGACCACAGAAAAGCATTATGGTGACAAGGGAATCAGTAAGAGGAAATATGATGACGACTTTGCCTGTGAATTCTCCAATGAATTGAAAGATGCTGTTGAAAATTTGTACAAGCAAAAGAAAAAGGGACAGTTAGCCACCAACTATGGTGACATCAAGACTCCTGCCGATGCTTGGGTGAAGAAGGGCATTCAATTGAGGATCAACTGTCAAAGTGATTTGCAAAAGCTGGCTAAATATGCCAAGCTATTGTAATTGATTAAACATTGGTAATTTTATATGCAACAGTAACATAATAGGATGCTTATCGTAATCTATCTGCAAATTTCGCTCATTTTTCAAAAAAAAAAAAAAAAAAAAATTACTACTTACCCGTACATATACATAATGAAAGAAAAAAAATTGCGCAGTTACATGAATTCCATTTCACTGAAATTGCAAAGTCAATTCTCCATAGCGCTGATACTATATAATGTATAACCAAAAAAAAAAAAAATAAAAAAGAAACTTTAATGCCCAATAGCGGATTTGAACCACTGACCTTCGCATTTCGTATAAGTACAAGTGCGACGCCCTAACCACTAGGCCAATCGGGCCGAGGAATAAATCCTAAATCGTTGAAAATTTTGGGACGCGGGCAGTTTTGATGTGACTTTTCTCACCAATAAATTTTGACACTGTGAATTTGCGCTGATTCAAATAGTGGAGTCGGAAAATACCTCACATACTTGAAATTATAGCTCTAAAGTATGATTTCAACAAATAGAGGCATTATTATACTATCGCGTAACGTATTAGAGCACGTCATAGTTGGTAAGATGGTCCCTGATACAGCAAACCAGCAATCCTGCGAATGCGACACAGTCTACTGAGGGCATCTGTAGCATAAGAAACCATTCCATCTTACATTAATCTAGAAAATGTATCAACAGGGTCTTATTTGTATGGAGATCCTTTGTTTACCGACATGGATATCACGCATTGTCCGTATTCCTAAGGACAAGCTCCCACACAAGCGGCGTAACGCCCTCAGAAGTTCTATATACAGCAGGTATTTTATCCACTCAAACCCAAATTTATTGACCACATATAAAAAATAAAAGGCTCAAGAACAACTCTATTGAAGACCATACACTGGCATCAATTGCACAGTAAAGTAATTGCGAATCCGGTCCGATAACTCTAAGCACCACGAGGGTAAACAATCCTTAAATCAGCCTAACTACGTACGATCTACAATGTCATGTCCAAAAAGAGAAGAAGAGAAAAAAGGTTACAAAGACAAAAAGAGACAATAAACCCGAACACGTAGAACTATCACTTGGGCCGCTTCAATCCTTAGCTTCTGCCTTTGGTTACTCCATAACCTCTTATAGACTGAAATTACACCGATTTCCCACCTACATACGCCCTACCGCAGCCTTGTATGGAAATTAAGACGCATCCTTACTCCGCACACCAGATCCATTTATGAATAATCTTTGATCGTACAGAAAGATCATCAAAGTTGATCCGTCGGATGGCCGGCCCTTGTGGCTTCAAGTTTAAACTTTCGAGCAATCAGTGGAAATGAGCACAACGCACAATATTGACTGCAGCCACCTCAGATTTATCATCATTCTTTGTTCTCTCCCGGTACTAAATACGGCTCTGAGTTTTTCTGTCCATGCTACCTTTTCTGGTTTAGTTGGAGGCAAAGCCTCATCCTCTGCAGCTTGAACTGCTAGTCGGCTGCGGCACCACTTATCTTCCGAAAGAGGAGCCGCGATGATTCACCGATAGCAAATAAGGTGGGGAAATGATAAACTGGGTAAGAATGAATCTGCACGCATAGTTATGATCCTACTATTGAAATATTGCTCTACAGTACTATATCCGAGTTATATATAACGCAATTCGTCACAAGCCTTCATTATATGCCTAATGTTATAATTAGCAAAACAGGAGGAGCCAAATACATAATCCGGTACTAGGAGGGGAAATTGGCCCCAGCGCACGCAATGCATGTTCGAGTTACCATTACGCGTTCATAACGATGATTCACGAGTCGAATGTAGCATTACTATTACTATGTAGGATCACTTGCAAAGAGAGAGAGAGAGAGAGAGAAAAAAAAAGGATGTATTTTTATACACCACGCGTACAATGCTCTTTAGTTCAATACGAAAGAATCATTGAGGGGAAAGGGGGAATGGACGTAAGATCGTATCCTGTTGACATGCCGAAATATTAGTATAGTCGGGGTTTATGACCAGTGGATTCCTCAAAAATGTTCACAAGGGAGAGAGGTAAAGTTGGTGAGGCAAAAGCTTTTTTAACGCATGATCGATCATCATGTAAAGCAGTTGAACGGCTATATATGAATAGCTCAAACTACAGGAGTCATCGCGATGATTTAGGTCGGTCGATACCTACGATAATCATTCCAACGTACATGTGAAATCATTGGAACGTTGAAAACGTTAGTAACTTCCAACGTCTGTATTCTCTGAGCGCGAGTACTTAGATAGTTTATTTAGTTTTTTGCCAGTTTCCGTGCCCCGCTTGCATGACCATGGGACACAGATAACTCCGAAGTCCGTGAACGATCGACCTTACACCTGCCTCTAACGGTATCTGCATGACTTAAGAATTTTACTTTTTCGCGAACGGGAAGGATTTTTTACTAAAAGCTTAGCTAAAAGCCTAGTTTCAGTTAAAAGAGGAGTTTAGTTCTTTTGTTGTGTCTGACGGAATTGAGGGGATCAATCGAATTTGTCTATTCCGCGTAAGCCGTTACCAGCTGGTTAGGATGGTGGTATATCACAGCTTGTGTTTGTGTGCGTTATATGTACCATGTGTGTTAAGTAGGTCGATAATAAAGGACCTGTGACTTGGGACCATGTACAGGCTCATATGCTATGTTTACCGTATGTAACCCTAATGAAAGAAGTTCGAAATCGGGATGAGTGTTTCGAATTCCTGGTTACTTCGATCTCAGTGCCTCGACATGGAAGCAATCGAGTGAAAGTCTTTTCCGGTGCATATGTACCCCACTCCTTACAGATAAAGTGAGTTGATTTTAGGAGCATAAAGCAGGTGCATTTTACTCAATCTAGGCTCAGAACTGGTTTTCGGCTCTTTCGATTCTGCTCTGGCGGCCATTAACAAGTTAACTGCAAAACTGCTGGCCTAAACAAATCTGCAAGGCTGAGATTATTCCAACGATTAATGTTGGTTTATAACACGAGCATTGCAGTCCTCTTACTGCTTAGTCACCTATCCATTCCAAACACCTGGGTTAAAATTGTTATACGGTCATCGTAATGAAGACAAAGTCTTGTCTTGTAAGGAGAAATGAGGGGTCCGGTCGCCCACAAACGGGCTTTTCCCCTCTGCTACCCACCTTTTTAGATATATTCTTGTTTAACATGTCTTTTATGTCATACAGAGGACTTACTAAAGCAGAGTGAGGGGGTTGTGCTTATTTGGTATCACATTTCAGCACTGGGCAACTGTCGATACTACCAAGCTTTTTGAGGGGTATCGAGAAACACACCTTTGAGGAGGGGGGGAAAAGGGGTATGTCTTTCTAAAAGAAGCAGACTCTGGAAAGAAAAGGGGAGAGAACGAATAAATAGTGATCAAAATCCTCAAAAGTAAGAACCTTTTTTTTTTTTTTTTTTTTTTTTTTGCTCTTCTTTCTCTCTTTTTGCTTTCCCTTTTACGATAATACAGTGCCTGAAGCCGTAAAATTTATTGAAAAGAAGATAAAAAGATAAATCATCAAACGATAGGCTTGTTCATTGGACAATGTATACTATCTACAATCCGTACGTAACTGCGTTTATCGCAACGCTGGGTGGACTGCTATTCGGTTTCGATATCAGTTCTGTCTCAGCATTTATTAGTCAAGACCCTTATAAAGAACATTTCCATAATCCAGACACTTTAACTCAAGGTGGTATTACCTCTGCTATGCCTGGAGGTTCTTTCCTTGGTTCATTGGCCTCTGGTTATTTGTCTGATAGATTTGGCCGACGACCAGTCATCCAAGTTTCTTCAGTTATTTGGATTATTGGAGCTGCTATCCAATGTTCATCTTTAAACCAGGTCCAGCTCATTTTTGGACGATTGATCGCTGGAGTAGCAATTGGATTTGCTTCCTCTCAAGTTCCGGTATGTTAACTCTTTTATTTTATTTTTTTGGTTCTCTCCACCGTGCGAGGCTATAAGGCGGCACGGCGTCGATGTCAATCATGCCGATCTCCAGGTTTAAAAAAAATAACGCGTGCACGTTATGAACCCGAGTCGGTGGAGGTGGGTCTAGCCGCATCACGAGTGAAGGAGACTAGAGAGTAATAACTAACAACTAAAAATACAAACAGGTCTACATTGCAGAGCTTTCTCCAAAAAATATCCGAGGTCGACTTGTTGGTGTATTCCAATGGGCCGTTACTTGGGGTATTTTGATCATGTTCTTAATTGGGTTCGGTACGTACACGAGCCGCATGAAACGCGGCGTTGCTAGAAGAGCATGCAAAAGCTAATACAGTTATAACAGGTTGTTCACATATCGATAGCAATGCCTCTTGGCGATTGGCCTGGGGTCTGCAAATGGTCCCTGGTGCTTTCTTGTTAGTTGGTACATTCTTCCTGGCCGAATCTCCTCGTTGGTTGGCCTCTCAAGACCGATGGGAAGAAGCTATTGACATCATTTCAAATGTTCAGGGTAAAGGTGATGTCAATAACCCACAAGTATTGATTGAAATTGAAGAAATCAAGGAGGTAGTTCGTATCGACCGAGAGTCCAAGAAAATGAGCTACTTGGAGATGTTCAACAAGGAGAATATCAACCGAACTATGGTCGGTATTTGGGGTCAAATTTGGCAACAACTCTGTGGTATGAACGTCATGATGTACTACATTGTTTTCGTATTTGAAATGGCTGGTTTCGAAGGTGACGCCAACCTTATTTCTGGTTTGATTCAATACATTTTGAACATGGTTATGACCGTCCCAGCTCTTTTGTGGATTGATAAATGGGGTCGACGACCACTCTTCCTCGCTGGTGGTGTTTGTAAGTTCTATCATCAAACAAAAGACAAAAAAAAAGGAAACAAGAGGAGAATGCTAACAATTATTTTTCTATATCTATAGTGATGTTGACTTGGCTGTTGGGTATCTGTATCTGCCTTGCCGTCTACTCTGATCCAGCTCCAAACGGTGTGTTCGGTAACGAGGGTATTCGAATTAAGATTCCAAAATCTAACGGCGCTGCCTCCAAGGCTGTAATTGCCTGCTCTTATTTGTTTGTGTGCTCTTTTGCTCCAACTTGGGGTCCAGGTATGTGGATTTACTGTTCAGAAATTTTCCCACTTCGACTCCGAGCTAAGGCCAATGGGTTGACCGCAGCCTCCAATTGGATCTTCAACTGGGCTTTGGCCTTGTTTGTTGCCCCATCTTTCACCAATTTGACATGGAAGACATACATTATTTTCATCTGCTTCTGTTTCGCAATGACTGTCCATGTCTTCTTGTTGTTCCCAGAAACTAAGGGCAAGACTTTGGAAGAGATTGACCAGATTTGGGAAGCCAAGATTCCAGCTTGGCGAACTGCTGGCTTTGTTGTTAGACAACCATCGGTTACTGAACTCAAGCAAGAAATGGTTATGCAACAGACCCAACATGAGGCTAAGAACACTGGTGCTGATGTTGTGGAACAGGCTCCAACCACCGAGCACGAGAAGCCCTCTGCTGCTCCAACGTCTGAAACTCATCGAGAGGACGTTTAGGGCCGAGTGTGATCTGTTCTCATCGAGAAGAGGCATAAATATTTGTTTGCCAGATGCTTTCTATAATGGGATCTCTTGTTTTGTATGCTGATCATTCTTTATAATTTTGATTTTTTGATAATGTTAGTTCCATTTTTATTTGTTCTCGTGATTAGATAAAAATAAATTTTATACCTTTTAAACCTAAATATGGCCATACTAGTTCCAACTCACAACAGTTTGCATACTTTGAGACTCATGTCTACTATGCCCTTAGTGCTCGTCAGCCACACGATAAACTTCTAGGTCGGCAGCGCACCACAAAGTAACTTTTGAAAATTTCACACCACACCCCAAAAACCAACGCATAGTAGATATTGACATGGCTCCTTCAATCCAATTAGACGACTTAACGGTGAATAACCTACAAGTGCTTAAGAAAATCAATAGCTCTGTACTTCCTGTGCCTTACTCGGAGTCCTGGTACCAGGACTCACTCAAACTGGGTGAGCTGGTCAAACTTGGTATGCCGATTATTTAACTGGTTTGCTAATAACTTCCTGAAAACTAATTATGAAATACGCAGCATTTTACAATGAATTGCCAGTAGGTGCAGTAAGATGCTCTTTAGAGACCCCTCAGAGCCATACTCAACCAACCCGTATATATATCATGACTCTTGCCGTATTAGAACCTTATCGACACCATGGAATTGGGACTCAGCTGGTCAACCATATTGTCGAGCAGGCCCAGAGCATGTTCGTACACGAATTGTCGGTTCACGTCTCTGCCAAGGACGAGAAGGCAATTGAATGGTACAAAAAACAAGGTTTTGAGATTGTCGAGCTGGTGGAGAATTACTATAAGGATATAGGACATGCTCAGCTCATGGTCAAAAAGTTCTAAATCTGAACTGTAACGAGTGTGAAAATTCAGCTGTAAGGCAACGTTGTTCTATACTCCTTGCTATTCCTCACTTATCATTCTATGATATAGTAATTAACTTATTGTCCTTCGATAGGCCCAGTTGTTATTGGACTCACTCACTTTCATTATCGCTTTCACTCCCACTCCCATTCGTTTCTTTATCCTCCACCACAGGGGTTTTATTCCCAGATTTCTCCATCTTCGTTTCCCCTTCCTCTTCATCCTCAGATTTATTCTCATCGTAATTCCAAAGCAGCTTGAGTTCACCTCGCAGCCATGCCTTGGACAGTGCGGTGAATGCTATTGCAGGGCATAGATATAAAAGGGCAGGCTGTCCATGTTTAAATTGATGCATCACTATAATTGTAACAACTAGCCCGACGAAATAAGCGAAGATACCTGCATGAAAATATGCTCTATTGAAACGGCGATTCAAGTGGAATGGAGTATTAGCATTGGCTTCATGGAATCGCCACAAATCAAATCTCAGGCACAAACTTAAAAACATGGCTGGTACAACAATGTCGCCTAATCCAAGCATAGCCATCGGTGGACCAGTTGAAGCTCCACTTGTATCATCAATAGGCGGTCGTGGAACTTCCAATTTCATCGGGCCATCGATACTTTTCGCAACAGTCATCATTACATTTGTGCCAAATACAAAGTAGATGTCATAGAGGAATAGCCCCACCAGCAATGTGAACCCAGTCTTGAAAGTACCTAATCTCAGGTTGGTTATTCCTGAAATCGCTAAGCATGCTCCAACTAAGTTATTTACAATCCAGTCAGGGTGATTCCAATGCTGCCAGCAGATGGCTGCAGCTAAAGGAAGGGCTATAATATCAGACAAATCAACACCAATGCTTCCCAAGAAGCTGTCGGATTCTTCTCCCTTCGGTGGGAATTTGCCATCACCAGAGTCCCGAGCAAATGCTAATATATATGCTGGAATCGCTTGATTGAGAAGGATTCGAGCACTTCCTTTGAAGACCAGCGACAAGGTCATGAATAATGCTACAAAACTAGAGAAGGATATGTAGTATTTGAGGATCAAGTCAAGGGTAGCTTTATCAAAATACTTTATCGCCAAATATAGAGAAAGTAGAGTTACTGCCCCCAGAATTGGGATTGTATATGCTTGGTTTTGAGATATGCGCTCTTCAATTGCACTCTTTTCGAGGTCTGATGGGTGAAATAGTGCTGAGGTCCGATCAGGATCACTTGCATTATCGGGTTTTTCTAGTGTCGACAGGCTCGAGAAATATACAATTCCAACAGCCAACGTGACAATAATAGCATATGTCACATATAGAGGTGGGAGCGGTACTCGACTCCATATGTAGTCCAATCCAGGCATTATATGAACGAATATAGTGAAGTTAGGTTCAATGCAAATGGATATTCTAGTCGTATACGTGTTGTGGCGAGGTCCGATAAAAAAAAAAAAAAAAAAAAAAAAAAAAAAAAAAAAAAAAAAAAGAAAAATCTGCGTCGAGCCACAGCGTGGTCTCAAAGGCTGCAATTATCTGTGATATATTCTATTAATGTGTCAATGACATCGACGACGACTACAGCACCTATCACCGATACCTGATATATCAGACCAATTAAAATGGTGCTTTCTATTCCAAGACCCTAAATAACGGATTGACTTTCTATTCTTTATGAAGAGAGTTGTAAGTTGGTGTGAATTTCAAATAGAATTTTGGTGTAGTTAATTTAAGTTTTTGTCTGATCTGGCAGAAATGTATCTAAGCTTTAGCCTGCACTCACGGCACATTGAGTCTGGATCATTGTTAGGGTAATATGACAAAACATCTCTTATTCCATTCTGCTCACACAGGTAAAACCTGCTGCTTTGATTCCTAAAGCCTATTTCGGCGTAGCTATAGCTGACCATATGGAATCCAATGCTTGGTCTGGTCACATTATCGTGAGAATGTGCCTGGTCTACAGTCCAGAACTTTACTGGGTCTCCTGGAGTATCTGAAACGGCTGCAAACATTATGTTCGAAGTATAGTATAACCCATCTTCGGGATTGCTCATCCACAACTGAGAGTCCATATCAAGGATCCCGGTGAGAACCTTAGGAGCAGGCCAATAAGGCATTGTAGTGATAGCATTATAGTCGTTCATTGTGTCTATCAATTGCGGTCTCCAGTATCCGGTTCGGATAATTTGTGCCATGTTGGTGCTGTGGTCCGTCTCAATTAAAAGCAACGCATCATTAGCGAGTCTTTTTGGAGTCACAGCTCTGGCTGTGACTATGGCTCCGCAAATGAGAGAGCCTAAGATGATGACTAGTTTCATTGAATATATGTGACTGAGCCTATTAGCGCTGAAAAAATTACCAAAGAGACAGAAATCAATATATGAGTGAGTCTTACGAAGTTATCGACTTGGTTCTGTTGTATTCGTAGCTCACTATTTCTAATTGGCCTAAAATGAAACTAATTTCTGTAAAGCTAGTCTTTATCGGAAATTCATTTCACAAACTCTTTTTATTAAATAACACGGTCTCGGTTAATATGTTAATCAAACTTTATAACCTCCAATGCATTACCGCACCTTGTTGGTCCCGAAACCCTGTTTTTGACGATATCTCTAATTCCCAGTAGCACGATATATCACGCCTCATAGAATGCGGCGCAGCCGCTTTTGCAGGTTCGCAATCTTATCAATATTTCAATCCAATAAAACTTTGTGTAAGATTTGAAAGCTAGTATACCTTAATCAACCCTGAATCTAGCTGGTCATCGGGCTGATCAAAATTGGATTAGATTTACAATGCCATTGTACTGTTTCTTCCTCCTATCTCGATGAATATATAAATGTGAATCTTTGGCCAACGAAGACCTTTTATCTTTTCATCAATCAATCGAATCCAATCTTCTATTTTCAGAGATTATCAAGACTTTAAGCGTCGAATCCAACTACTTTACACTCCTTGAAATTCATACAACGCACTATTGCTCATATTATAACTAAAAACACTAAAGAAACAAGAGAAAAAAAAACAATAAAAATGGTCGTTATTTCTAAGTTTGCCTACATTGCTATTGCGACTGCTGCTTTGGCTGCTCCCTCAACTGCTCCATCAGACTCTAAAAACCTTGATGTCAAGGGTGAATCTGCTGCTACTATCCCACACTACGTTCCAAAGCGATACAGTCACCGAAACCGATGGGACCCAAAGAAATTTGCTGCTATGACTGCTCATAGTCCATTCCACCATGCCTTTGAAGATGCTCGAGCTCATTTTGTCAATGCCGCTCAACGAGTTGACGAAGTTGTGCACATGGCTGCAAAGGACCCTGCTCGAGCTGGTAAGACTGCAGTTACCGCTCTGATTGCTGGTATCGACGGTCAAATTGATGCTTCTCTGGGTACCATCTTCAATCTTGCCCATTATGCAACTTTTGGCTTGTCTGATCCTTTGGCTCACTTTATCTTGGGTCCATTTTTCCAGTCTGTCACCGATGGTCTCGAGGTGCTTATCGGAAACGCTATTGGTGGAGCTATCGACATTGCTATGACTCCAGTGACTGGTGGATTAGTCAAGAACGTCAACCGAATGATGAAAGAGGCTAAAAGATATCACATGGACACTTCTCAATTGCGAAACTTGAACTCTCGATTGCAAAGAAGCATTGGGAAGCGAGATCCGGAAGAACTCGAAGATTCTGAAGAAAATGAACTTACTGTCGAGGGAGATGGTAAGCATTTCGAGCGTGGTGGTGTCTCTTTGGAAGCAAGACGATTCAAAGGTCCGCTCATGCACGTCATTGAAGATGCTAGAGCCCACTTTGTCAATGCTGCTCAAAGAGTAGACGAGGTTGTGCACATGGCTGCAAAGGACCCTGCTCGAGCTGGTAAGACTGCAGTTACCGCTCTGATTGCTGGTATCGACGGTCAAATTGATGCCTCTTTGGCAACCATCTTCAATCTTGCTCATTACGCTACCTTCGGGCTCTCTGATCCATTGGCACACTTTATCTTGGGCCCATTTTTCCAATCTGTCACTGATGGTATCGAAGTGCTTATTGGTAACGCAATTGGCGGTGCCATCGATATTGCTATGACCCCAATGACTGGTGGACTAGTCAAGAACGTCAACCGAATGATGAAAGAAGCTAAGCGGTATCACATGGACACTACCCGATTGAGAAACCTCAACTCTCGACTTCAACAGTCCGTTCGAAACTAGAGTTCCAAATTGAGATGAGATGATAACATCTAATAGTATTTGGCTATTATATCTAAATTTATAAGTCCTAAAGGGGAAAAATGGAAAAATCTAAAAAAGAATAAAAAACAATTTTTTTTTTAAAAAAAAGGCAATGAAAAGGTTTTGGTATATGTTCATAAGTCTGCTCTAACAAATATATATATATCATCATCATTTGATATCAGTATGTGAGTTCACAATTAAAAATCCATGGTCTGATCTAATTCCTCGATGACAATCCGCTTAAATAATTCATGCAAAAATCTACAGAGTTAGATCTATGATATAACACACACTACTACTTTCTACTTCATCTAGCTCTCATCTTCAGTATCAGTATCAATATCACTCAAATCTTCCTCTTCCTCCTCTTCGTCATCTGAATCATTATCGGCGTTTTTGGCATTAGGTGTCGCACCTCGTTTTTCATCCTCTTCTTCCTCCTCGTCTTCAATAGCAGCACCAGCTGCAGAATAATCGGTCGGAGGAGGAGCATTGACAACAGGCATTTTAACAGTGTCTACGAGATCACATCCAAAATAACCACTGCTCAGCAAATTAAACTTGAATTGATATGTGTTTGGATCAGGAGGTGTAGCAGAGGTCAATTGAATTTTAAATGAACCAATAGTCAGCTTTTCTGGATTAGCCAAATCCTCATCAGAAAGTTGGAGGTTGTCGTAATATATTCTTGACAACTCCTGTGGACCATCGATAATCTTGTTATCTCGTTCTGACACAATGAAACCATACCATGACGGCTGAAATGGAACAGGGAAATAAGGCGCATGAACTTTTGGCACCGTTGGTGGTTTATCATTAGTGGATAGTGGTTCAGACATGATCTTGTGAATTTTTTCGTCATCATCTTCCAGCAATTCATCACTAATCTTTGGAAGCTTCTTGCCATATGGAATGATGGTATACTTTATGACCAGGTGAGCCTGTGATTGAGGTGGAATCAGTCCATTCTCACCAGGAACTCTGAAAAATGCCTTCAATAAGTGTAATTTAGGCACAGTTCTTCGAGCAACCAATTTGGCATCTTCATTTAGTCGTGGTTCTGGTGTGTCTGGGCCAACGTCGGAAATGCTAATTCCTGGCAATTGAAGCAATTCACCATAGGCTTGGTCCTTCAGTGGCACAGCTTGAACAATACACCTCTCCACCTCAATGATCCGCTGACACAGGCCAGCATCTTTGAATGCAGATGCGATATCTAGCAGGCCTGTTAACAGACTAGTACATCTAGAAATGACCACTAATTTGTCGTTTTCATTTTTCACTGGCTTTCTGCTCAAATGTGCTTCGATCAGCTCCCGGCCATAGGCTGACGTGTACCCAGGGATCAGCTCATGAAATTCTTGAGCTTTAGTCAACATGGATAGAATCTTATCATAATTGATAAAATGTGGCTGTTCTTTGGCACATGCCTCGAAAAAGACAGCAGCAGATTTCTGATGGATACCATTCTTTGTATATCTACGCACACCTGACCACCACGATCCGACCAGATATGGTAGCAGTACACCTACCAACAAGGCATATCCAGTTACAACAATTGGGCTACCCTTTCCTTCAACGAGAAAATTTGGTAGGGCCACACCGTGAGATGTCTGCTGTGGGCCATCTGGGTGACCGTATTTCAAAAAGTTGTCTCTGGTTACTTCATCAGTCAAAGCCTTGTAAGCTTTGGTGATTTCGACATATCGTTGTTCGATTTCTTCTCTGGTGGTGTTTCCCAAATCTCTCAGTTTGTCTGGATGGAATTGTAGGGACAGTTTTCTATAGGTACTTTTAATCTGCTTTTCAGTGGCAGAAAAGCTAATACCAAGGATGTCATACGGATCGAATATCTTCTTCTCCCCGCCGCCATCCTCAGACTGCTGGTTCTGAATCACATAAATCAAAAAGGCCATTGCAGCCCATCCAATGGCAATGAAAACATTGGTTTTTGTAAGGACTCTAGACCGTTTTTCCTTAGATTTGAACTTTTGAATAGCCTCGTAATTTTCTGGCCTGTATTTAGCACTAGTAGCAACTGAATCTTCGTCGTCAGAAGTGATTCTACGAATCGAGAAATAGGTCGATGGCACCAGCACCACGCCTATGAGTGTCATGGCGAAATAGGGCCACACTTCAGCTTTTTCGTCGTATGAATAACGAGAGTCGCTCATCGTGATTCTGCTGACTATTTAGGTGGTGATTACTACAATGTAAGAGTTTAAGGTGGTGAAATATGCAACGTGTCGGGGAGTTTGGAAAATCGAACGTGGTTGTGATCCGCGCGACACATTTTTTTTTTTTTTTTTTTTCTTTTCGACCCAAAAATTTGAACTTTACTTTTCTCCAGTCTATTGCTATCCATTGCAAATCAATCATGAGCTATAGAGGTCGCGGACGGGGTGGATTCAATAATGGTTTTAGAAATAACAACCAGAATTCCATGGAAACAGACATTGATCTGGCCGAAGTCACCATCAAAAATTGGAACAGTGCCCCAAAGAACGATCTGATCTCGTTCATCAACAATAAGGCACACGTCCAGCTGAGAAACGTGTGGGTAGCTCCAAACCAGATATTACACGGGTTCGTGTTGCCCCAAGAAGTTCGAACACTAGAAAATTTCAATGGAATCAGATTTGCTGGCCAATCCCTGAGCATTCGAGCCAAAAACCCTCCTCCACCGAGCGGTGGTGCCGGACAGGGTGCTGGATCTACGATTGACAAGCTGAGGAACTTTCTGACTCCCCGATATGACCCTCAGTCTAAGATGCTCAGTCTGACTAACATGAAGAGCGATCCGGCAATTGCTGCTCTGGGCCAATTCACAGCATCGAAGATGTTCCAGGCATTAATGAAGGTCGCCAAGGACGAAATGAAGCTTCAAGTCGATACCGTAGACCTTTCCAACAACAACCTACAAGATATCAGTACAGTTACAACACTAGCTCAATTTTTCCCAAATCTCAAAAATCTCTCATTAGCCAATAATCAAATTTCACGGCTGCAGAATATGGACTCTTGGCGACACAAGTTCCCGTATTTGCGAGAATTGATTCTTACCGGTAATAGAATAACTAACCAACCAACATATAAAGACGACATGATGAAAATGTTTTCTCGCATGATAATGCTTGATGGGGTTGTTGTGCGGGATGAGGCCCAGTTGGCTACACCCAAGCTTCCAAATCCTATGAAACAGTCGTTCTTTGAGAATCCTGACGTTCAGAATGTGTCTAATGGCTTTCTAAACTCGTACTTCCAACTGTATGATAGCGATAGATCGCAGCTGTTACAGTTGTATGATGACATGTCGACTTTATCTGTTTCTGTCGATAATGCCGCACCAAGGATCCTTAATGGAGCTCCCCCACCGTGGAGTGCTTATATTCCAATGTCTAGAAATCTGATTAAGATCAATAGCGCTAATGCTCGTCAAACAAGACTATATATCGGTACACAAACCATTGCTAATACATTGAGAAGGTTACCAGCAACGAAGCATGATTTTTCACCCGAGAAGTTTGCTATTGATGTTTGGAGGACTTCCAACATTCGAGCCAATGGTGACACTGGTATTGTAATTTCGCTGCATGGAGAGTTTGTGGAGCCTAGCAATTCCAACTCGCTCCGGTCGTTTGATCGGACTTTTGTACTTTTACAGGGTTCATCGGGAAATATGATTGTAGCTAGCGACATGATTACTGTAAGGCCTTATTCGGGTGTTGATTCTTGGAAGGAAGGAACTTCTCCAATGGGCCAATGTCAAGCTCCACCTGTGGCCGTGGCACCAGCATCGGCACAAGTACCATCACCTGGTGTTACACCACCAGAATTGAATGGCCTGAATCCTGATCAGATTATGATTGTTCAGAATTTGATGCAGGCAACGAAATTGAACGCTCAGTATGCGCGGATGTGTGCTGAGCAGGCTCAATTCAATCCAGAGCAATCGATGGCTCTGTTTGAACAATCCCGGGCGCAGTTACCGGCAAATGCATTTATGAGTTAAATTATTCTTTTTAGGTTGTCAGGGATTCTGAAGATATGCGAGGTGGGAATAGTGTATGCACAAGGCTATATGAAATCTGTAACCTAAGTAAGAGAAGGGAAGCGCAAAACTTGGTTAGGGAACATGGACGAGAGGAGAACAAACTGGGTAGAAAGGAGGAAAAAAGTGGAGACTAGAGATGATCATAAAGTCAGAGAGAATTGAAGCTAAATATTTGAATACTTAAACATATCCTATAATAAATTCACAATGTCCTAATATGTGGTATAAACCTGCAACAGGTTTGTTCCATACTTTCAATAAAACTCATTAAACTGGTCATTCCCCGGAGTGCCTCTTTGAAGATATACAGGACCCGAGGGACCGAATGCAGTAATTCGAATACTCACTCCGTACTCAGGGAGATATTGCCAAAAAAACTACAACGACAATCTCGTTCTTGCTGGTTGTATTGTGGAGCTATTAGTCCTCTCCCTGGTCACCCAGTCTGGAGCATGGTCATTTTCATTGATATAATGTCTTGCTTCGGAGGCTGCCAGGGCATATTGTGATCGTCGGCGATGATATGCCCTAGTCTCGTTATAAGATTTTGAGTGGACATGGCCCATTTTTCGGTGTATTAAAAGGAAAGCGAAAGCAACAGAAAGTATTAATTACAAAAGTGGGAATCCACTTCTTTATAGTCTAATGGTCTTATCCACTTTATCATGTGCAGAAAATAGGGCCCAAGAACATTGGCGAGACATAGGGTTTTTTTTTTTTGGTTGCACACACGGCTGGGCAAGTGTGGGGCTGACTGGGTGAATTAGGCCCTTACGAAAACGAGATTTTAGATGACCGTTCTCGTGGAGTTCTCAGATGCAGTGCTGGATAATTTGTCCAAAAGTACCGTGATAGGGAATAAGTCAATGTATATACATAAACCAAGCTAGTGCTTATAGCTTCAACTATTAAGCAGATACAAGAGCAAGAAAAAGGCAAGAATTAGCAATATATCAAATGCATTCAGGCCTGAAAAGTTACTCCACGATGAGTATTGCCTGATACTTTCTCACTAATAACTAATTTTTGCCCATTCCTATTCTGCCGGTAATGGAGATAAAGAGAGGGGTGATGCCCCGTGAAAGTCACGTTCGATTCATCACGTGATGTTTGGGAATTTTTAGCTTCATGTAGGTGCAGGACCAGTACCACCTAAACTCCTGCTTGCCTATTACAACATGAGCGAACCAAAAGCTCGTGCCAACTTACCGCTACTGTCTTTCAGTCAATCAGAGGATCTTAAGGTTCTTTCTGATCTTATTGGAGAGCTATCTGATACTCTTGAGGCAAACCGTTTGGCCACAGACGAGCTGTGTGCAAAGGCAGATCAACTCCAGTTTGGCAACAATGAAGAAGACGAGGACGAAGACGACGGAACCAGCACAGATACTGAGGAATCAAGCCAATTAGCATTGGAGAATGAATCCCTGCGAAAACAAATAACTGCATACCGCCAGAAGCATGACGCGAATATTGCGTTTATTCGTGTTTGCATGTTTTCTTTCGAGCATTGCTTGCGTCAACTAAGAAGCTATGTTCATGAGAAGACCATGGAGACGTTAGATATTCATCGGCACTATATTCTGAGGATAGAAGAGGAGCAAAATAAATTCATTCAGCTTGTGCAGGATCGATCTGAGCTTGAGAATGGGATATTCCAGCTCTCAAGGCACCTGGGCCAAGTTGTTCGTAAAGCATCAGACGTTAGTGTTACAAAAGGAAGCGGGCCAGATTGGGCCACTAATCTCGACTACAAGCAGGGATTACGAGATATTATGGTTGAGATTCAGCAGCAGGAGAAAGAGGTTTCTAGGTTAACTCTGCGTTGATGAGGTGTGAATGACATCGTCTCTCGAATCAGGATTGCTTCTAATTCTGCTTCTACTAAAATTACCACTTGCACTGTGGAGTGGAGTCATATTGTATATAGTTTACAATTGAGTTATGCCTCCAGATTCAGACTCAGTGGGGGTATAGTTCTCTAGTTGCTACTGGGACTGAGGTAGAAGAGGGCAAGCACCGTATCATAGGCCAGAATGGCTAAAACTGTGAACTACAGATGGGAGGCACAGCTGGAGTGTAGGAAGCATTGACCAAGCATTCGGATCTTAAAATACAGGTATCAAGAGCACCGCCAGAAGCTCAGTAGTCCTCCAAATACCAAGGGATCACTCCGATGCCAAGAACTACCGCAATAAAATACGTGAATTCAGTTATTAAAACTACAATTAAGGTATGAAACAAAAAAAGAGATTAAAGAGCTAGCCCTGCTCGTTCCATCAACATACTATAGATAAAGACATGGTATATATTCTTGAAAATTTGTTCGTTTTTTTTTTTTCGTAATTTGGCAAAAAATAACAAACAGTAAAACCCAATTGCTGTTTACGATTACTCTACAATTTCTGGGTTTTCTCGCTTGAAAAACTCCAAAATACAATCATCATCTGGGAAAAGAGTAGCAAAAACACGGATGACTTCAGACTTTTCAGTAATGGTATGCTTCCAGTCGTAAAGTAGCGCAGCTTTGCCCATCATGGCAGTCAGGTTCATCATGACATAAGTTTTACCGAGACAAACATGAGGACCGGTACCAAACACCAACCAGTTCTTGTGTGCCAAAGATGCTTTAGACCCTTCAACCCATCGTTCAGGAATGAACTCTTCTGGGTTTTCGTAAACTTCTGGATCATGCAAAGCTGGATAAAGAGTTGGGATAAACATTGAACCCTTTGGAACGGTGTAATCTTCAGTGATTGGATAATCCTTTTTGGCAACGTATGGAACCATAGAAACTGGAGGTCGGTATCGCAAGGTTTCCTTAACAACCATTTGGGTGTAAGTCATTTGGTCAATCATGTCCAAATCGATACGCTTGGTAGGATCTCCACCTCGAACAGCTAGTTGTTCTTCACGTACCTTCTTCATGACATCAGGACGGTCAGCCATGATTTGGAACAACCAGGTGGTAGCAGAAGATGAGGCATCTTGAGCGGCGAACAAGAAAGTGAACAATGTCTCGGAGATTTCCTTATTGGAAAACACTCGAGTGATCAACTTTTTATCAGTAGAACCTTCGGCTTCGGCAGCCTCTCCTTCAATCATGAGCTTGACCCAAGCATCCAAGACACATTCTGCGGTGCCGCCGTTTCTCATCTTATCCTTGGACATTTGAGCAGCTGTTTCAAAAATATCCATAGTGTAGTCAGCCATCCTTTTACCATACCAAGGTTTGGTGAATGGCAAAATGATTGGGAAGTTGACCAGTTCCAAAGCCTCAGTGATTTTGTAATAGTTGTCAGAGATGATCTTTACTTGTTCATCAGTGACGTAATCGGAACAAAAGGTACGCAAGGAAATAGCGCAGTTCAATTCTCGGAAAGCTGGCATGAAGATTTGTGCACCATTTTTTTTAGTATCTTCAACATACCGGTCAAAGTATTTGTCATAAATATCTTCTTGGTGGGGCATGTAAACCTTAAGAGCGTTTCTTGTGAAGAGTCCGTTCAAGGATCTTCGATAGTCGACGTGAGCCTTACCATCCATAAACACCCAGTTTGATGGACGGAGAATTTTGATAGCCACGTCGACTACACATGGTTTCAGATAGGCTGGAGCGTTCAGAGCTTTTCGGGCCAAATCTCTAGTAGAGCCAATGACGACAAACTTGTGGAATACTGAGACACAGGAAAGAGGACCGGAGGCCCATTTAGCCTGGTATTCTTCAAACTTTGGGTTCATTGATTCCAAAAATGGACCAATGATAGGCCACATTTTCATGGCTGGACCTGCGATTTTGCCTTTCTTTTGGATGTAGGAGATTTGATCGTATGCGATTAATCCCAAGAGTAAAGTCAACAATGCTGAGCCGATGGAGATATTTTGTTTAGTCCATAGCATAGCTGCTATGAGAGCAGAGGAAGGAGCTGCCAAATCCTGTTGATCGTGAGGCAGACCATTTGTAATATAGTCGGTTGTATTGCTTGACATTTTTGTTGAATGAGTATAATCTAGAAAGTGGTGTATATCTAGAGATTACAGTAAATTCTTTGTTTTTAGAAAGAATTTGACTTGGTTCGCGGGTTTAAATATATATACGGGATGTGTATATTTAAAACGGCTTCCAGTATGTTTAAGTTGTCAGTCCACTTAGAAAGACCAGAAACGGAAATCGAGGAAGAAGAAAAATTAACCAGAACTCTTTAAGGGTCTAAAATTTTAGGGTTCTATAAAAGAGTTGGAGAAAGAGAACCAATGAAGAAGATGGTGTTAGTAAAAAGAAGAATAAATCTCACAGTGTAGTACCAGAAAAAAAAATTAAGGAGGCTTCAGCCCACACGGGGTACGCAGTGAATGAATTTTTTTTTTTTTTTTTTTTTCAGGTCTCATTCTTGTACGCTGATCATAATCTGGTTTTGCCCTGTTTTTGTTGGATTAAGTGGACTGATTCTTGCATTTGGGAATACGAGCTAAACGACTCGGAGAGGTGGTGGTGGAGAGGCCGATCCGGACCGAGCCGCCAGGTAAACACACAGTTATGGAATTTGCATTTTGGGCGTTTCCAGAGATAGTGGAGGAGAATGGAATAAGTGAATAGAGAGAGGGTTGTCTTAGTGGAGATTGGAGAGGAAAATTAAAGGTGTATGAAATCTGGAGAATTGAGCCAAGGTTTTTATAGTTATAGTTTGAGTATAAGTTGGACTTTGTGAAGCCAATAACCATTAGTAGAAGTTGCAAGTTATCGAGATACCAGTCATGAGTGGAAGTTTGAGGTTATGAAGTAGGAACTGTGGTCAGGAATATGAGCTTTTATTTAAGAATAAACCCAAGTACTGGATCACGAAACGGGAATCCGGCTCTCAAGCCAAGTTGAGTCACAGCGGCTACTAATTCGTTTTAGGCCTATAGCGGATACTTGGTGATTAGTATGAGGAGAGCTCTTCGGCATGCCGAAAGCATTTTGGGCACGTTGTGCCGCTTGTGAGCTCGATAGGTAAAAGGTGGATAAAGGATCTACAGTAAATTTTAGACGACTGGCCTAGTACTGCACTGTTCACTCACCTAATATCTTAATAGTTGATGTTGCTTTAAGGTTAGAAGCAGGCTTTGCATCATATGGGTCGCTTGGCAGGTTGGGGTTTAGTGATATGCGGCTTTTTGGAGTTTTCGGTAGGTGCGGCTCAAGTCTCCAGCTCTGTGGTTGCTGTTGGGGGATGAACAATATCATGCTATTGTTGACTATATTCAACGGATACCTGAGTTTGTCGCAGCGTATCCGGCAGAGTTATTGTGGTCCTTTGTGCGACTTGAGATATATATTCTAATATATGTTTGTAGGAAGTGAATGAGTACACTGGGTTACTGTTCTAGAGTCATGTCAGTAGAAGAAAAAGTGCTTTAAACGCTGAGAGCTATAGGAAGGTAATATCAAGCGCTCAATTCAAAGTTGTTTGAATGAGTAAAATAAATATGATAATTACATAGACTGGATTTGAATATTTATGGCACCCGTATTCTCCTATCCATGTAGCCCAATTTTTCAAAGTCCCGTCCACTCTATCAACATCATCAATAGCTCAACATTTCTTCAGTGGTCTACTGACACCAGCTATTCCATCACATAAGCCAGCGGTTTTACAAAGATGGAAAAAAAAATTAATTAAAGCGTACAAAATTATATAATAAAATAAGCAAACAGAATTTAACGTAAATAGACAGCAATAGAAAAGAAGTTGCCGCTAGAACTACCAACGTTGAGCCCATCGCCCAGTATGTAATTCCAATCCTGAGCCAAATTACCAATGCAGCTCAACATCTCTCTAGTTGGAACTCTTCTCATCCCCATCATCTTTATCTCAATTACTCAACTTGACACCCAACACAATCGCCACAATAATAAGAATAATGACAATAATACCCAAGCACCACCACTTCTTCTTTCGGGCAGCACGTGCCGACTTGATCGCTCGGTTAGTATGGCCAACACCCTGCTCGATATCAGTTTGGACCTGTGTGGCCTGCTCATCAATGTGCTGTACTGGGGCCTCTTGCTCAGCAACAAGCACCTCCATGTCATGGAACAGAGTGGCCAACTCGGTCATGGTCTTTTCAATCTTTTCGATTTCTCGGTGTCTGTTCTGCACTTCAGTCAATGCAGTCTGGGCCTGACCTCGTCGGTTAGAGCTCATCAGGGCCTGGGCAAACACTTGGGAGTCAGAGTTTTCCACAGCTTCCTTAACCTCAGAGTCTGTAGCATCTGGACGAACAATTCGGAATTGTCGTTCAGCAGCCTCTCGATATCGAGCTCGGAACTGTTGTTCCACCTGCTGGTATTTCTGAATGGATTTCTTAAATTGCTCTTTAACATTGTCACATTGGGTTTTTTTGGTACTGTCTCGCTGCGATTTAGACTCTAGTGTCTTGATTCGCGATTTAAGCGACTGGGAAAGGCTTGAGGTCTCTTCGACTAGGCCATCGATTTGTTTTTGGGTCCATTGCTGGTTTTCGGTGTCTACCTCACCTAGCGAACGTTTGTGGAGCGCTTCGATTCGGTCGACGTTGTCGTCGTATTGGACCAAGGATCGCTTGATATCGTCGATTTCTCGGAAGAAGACCATCATGTCTTCGCTTCCTTGGTTACCAGAGTTTGGAGGCGGTGGTCCTTGGTTTACGTTGGACATTTCGTATTCCTGGTTGTTGTATTGTTGGGCATAAGGGTTTCTAACTGTTAGTGTTACAGCATTGTTGGCGGACTCGTTGACAAAAAAAAAAAAGTCACGAGACCCACTGAGCAGATTGACAAGCATCACTTAGACAGATCAAAAAGTATCACTAGGCGATTCATTGACAAACTAGACAGGACAAAAAATTATGACATACCCATAAGCTTGATTTCCATTGCCTCCATAAGGCTGGCCGTACGGATTACCGTTATTGCCGTACTATATGTTAATGTTAGCATTTGTGCAACAGAAATAGTGTCCACCATATGTACTTCAATGGCCACCATGTCCCAAATGTCTACTCGACATTGTCGACCCAAAACAATCACCAAATTATGAATCGTCCCAATGCAATCACCAAAGTACTTACATTATTATTATAACTCATCCTTCCTGGTTCTTTTTTTTTTTATATTTTATTTTGTTGTGGTACTTCCTAAGAACACGCTTTCCTTCCTAGTATAACAAACACAAACAATACTACAATCTATAAATATTGCCAACTGTCTACAATCAGAATCCCGTCAATAATTTCAACAGGACTGACTAAAAAAAATTAATTTACGTGAATGTTATTGTACTTGTAGAGAAGGAGTGAATAATAGAAAGAGAGAGAGAGGGAGGAGAAAATTACTTGGTACGGTGGTCGAAATAAAGAGGGAAGCAACGAGGCTGGCAGAAAAAAAAAAAAAAAAGAACGCCGCTAGCGACCGAGAAAGGGGCACAGCAGATGTGTGTGAGCGGACCACCACAGGCGCTCTAAAAAAAGCTTTTTTTAAGCATTAAGGGGCGAAAATCGCGATCGGACGAAGAACACAGGTCCTGAAAGCCAATTTGCGACTGATTAGTGCATCTTTCTCCTGGGTCTCGAATTAGACTCGTGCTTTAAGGGCCGTTGAGAAGCGGATTACCAGGTCGATCAGTTTATGCGGGTGTGATCAAGGCTGAGTACATGTACTGTTTCAAGTGTGAGACGTGGTACTCGGTATTAACTATTGTGTTAACCGCCACTAGAGGCCAGTACTAAAGCATGGAATAACATTAGAGTACTGGAATAGCATTGCAGTATTGAAACTGGGAGTATGATATTAGTCCAGAAATTGGGAATAGATTAGCATGCCAGGGTACTGTCCTTTGAGTCCAGTCCCTAAGCGCTGAATTTCTACGGCTGGGAAACATACGGTGTAGAGATCAAAATGGCCATAAGATTAATTATTCAATTACTCTATACGCTAATACTAGTGCAGATGTAGGTTAGTGATTTAGTCCTCATCGAGAATGGAATCAATCGACAAGGGTGGAGAAAACCGTTGATCTATCGCTTTGACCTCCTTTCTAAAGGTTTTAAACCCCTTTAGAAATTACTACACAATCTCAATCGACTGTGCTTGGGCCAAAGCGAAAACTATATACAGCAAGTAAAAAACAAGTACTTGATAATAATAAAAAAAAAAAAAAAAAAAAGATGTATTGACTTTATACCAGTTATATACGGTAAACACACAATACAGAGATAATTAAGAAAGAAGAAATGAATTATTGGAATGAAATTTTTCAAAACTTAAATAGGGTACGCACTGCGCTGGCAAAATATTTTGTTTGACGCCCTTCGCAGCCGGGTTACCCCTCGGTGGAATTCGGCGAGTCTGCCGAATTTCACCTCCTGAACCCAGCGATAAGGGCTCCGATGATCATTGAGCAGGGGGTGATTATCGACAAGCCGCACAAGTCCCTAGCCATTATTTTTTAAACCTGTTTCTAGCTTTCACCACCTCTAGCTTATTGGATGCTAGTTTCACAGCATCGCTAAAACTAAGAACTATATATTTGTCCCCATACACAAAGTGCAGAGCCTCCAGCGGTGGGCACACATTGCTGTCGACTGCATGCACAAACTTTCTGGCCGTCTGCCGTAAATTAATCAGTAGTTGTATCCTGTCTGAGATCCGAGCATATACCCATTCAATTTTAAAGCCAATCTCCTTGAGCAATCCCTCTGCGACGTTTGACTCTGTGTTGGATCCACGAGAGCCGACCAGAATGGGTGTGCTAGTGGATGATGCCACACCGTATGCGGTGCTATTGTGGTGCTGTATACTCAGTGAAATTACATTCACCGTGCAGAATTCCTGTAGAATAAAGCCCAGTTTGTTCAGCAGGCCGCTGGATATGCTCAAGTGTTCCACAGAGACGCGGCTCATTATGCTATGTTGGGCTCTGCCTCTGTAAGCATTAGCGCTGCCGGTGATATCAATACTGGCGGCACTTATGGTACTGCCAGTGCTAACAGTGTCAATTGAGCCAGTAAAACTGCTGAATCTATTAGCTCTATTAGCCCTTTCACCGCTACAGACCCACGGAACATATTCTAACCGACTGTCAATGTCCACCCGCCCAATCCATATAGTTTCACAGTGGAAGAATCGCTCCGCAAGCACCTCCAAAACAGGCAGTCGGGCGCAATCCACATACAACATCTCTATATGAGCAGCATTAGCACTTCCTATCTTGAACTTGCGGATCCGAGATAACGATACATCGCACAGCCTTAGACTTGTCAATTTGGGCCACAGACTCCTACATTCTGCCGGTTGGTTCGGGCATCTGATGTCCAGCTCTACAACTTCATCGCGAACACTCTCAGAAATGCTATCTAAAGGGTTCTTCAGATGGTCGAGTTTCAGGTACTGAGCTGAAAAGAATTGAGTCCACTCCAGGTCCACGTGGCCCATGGGAATAAAACTCTGAGCAATCCATCCAACAATCTCTAATCTCTTCAACTGTATCGTCCGTCTCGGGTGAATCTTGAATTGGTATTCCATTCTGTATCCACCATGGAGTACAATTCTTAAAATAGTCAGGTGGTCTATTGCCACACAGGCCGCCTCAATCAGGGTCAAAGGGAACAAATAGCCCCCTCTGACAAACGTGTATTCTAGTCGTTGAGTCTCAGGGCATCCTTCGCTCACAAGGCAAGGTGTTCGACTCGGAGCGGCCCTACTGACCAATTGTCCATCCTCACTCCTCTCGAAAACCGAGTACAAATGGTGCTCCTCTCGCCGTAACTCGTTCATGAACTTAAAGAAATATTCCGAGTACCGGTGAATGGAGCATGCATTAACCCACTCTTTTCGAGCGATTCGATTGGTATATGTCGCAGACTCATAATATCTCTCAGAATTTTTAATAATGCTAGCCATGGTTTTAAATCTATTAATTCTGTTGATGTGTTCTCTAAAGCGATTGAGGACATTTTTAATATCGAGACTCGCTTCTGGTGGTGCCGGTCGAAGTCGTTCTTCCTCCGTTGATCTCCATACCATTATGCTTTTTATGAAATGCCATGGGATCGCAGGCTTTGTATGTCTTATCCTCTTAGAACCAGCCCCGAACGAATTCTTCAAGTAGCAGCAATACGCCGGCTTATTGTCAGAGAATAACGTGTGCAAGCTCAATCTATACGCATTCAGCAGTAAGAACAATTGCTTGTCGTAGAAACGGTTTGGGTCATAACTGAATTCCATGATACCCTTATAACATGCACATTCATGTTGACATTGACATGTGGGCAAATACCTGACACCGGGGAATATTATGACAACATTTCTCCATAGAATTGGCCGAATGATTCTATCAAATAGCTTGCAAACTAGTCTAAGATTACCTAACTGTTTGGCATCTAGGAATATTGCTATTACTGATAAAATCTCTATAGGAAGTGTGATAAATTTACTGCGTTGCGACGGTTTCATGATGTAATGGACTTCTAGCTGTCACAGTTATCATACATCAATTCACATAATATACACATCTAGAAGTTGCATGCATTAAAAAGACGGTAATAAAGATATCGGGCCAATAAAGTGAGGGCCATCTTCCCCGTCCCATAATTGGTTTCCCGACTAATGGGGTAACTGCAGCCCTGTGCGGCTGGAATGAACTCTGAAAAGATTTTTGGATACCAGCCAGCAGTTTGCAAAATGCTCTAACACCGATTCAGCTAAACTTTTCCATTTTTCGAGAGAAAAAGATTAAAATTATTATGGATTTATAAATATACTTTTATAACGCCGCTTCTATCCACCGAAATAACCATTTCGTACGGCCGTAGCAAAAGCGCAACGTCAGTGATAGCAGCAGAGTGATTTCGACCCAGATCTAACTGATCAACGCTTATGACTGTGCTCCTTGGCAATCTTTCTGGTCGTGAAAAGGACCCATTCTCATTCCCAGCTCCTGCTGTCGGTCTACCATGCTTTTGCTGAACGGTCGAAATTAACTTTTCAACAACTATCTTTGAATTGTTATCAGGATGTAGCGTTGTATACATTCCCTTTTTATTGTGAGATCCTTGCTCAGAATTCAGCCCGCTTATTATGGATGAAGCTTCACCAGTGTGCAAATCCCAAAATCGTAGCATTCTATCTGCTCCGCCAGTAATCATATAGCCCTTTCTACCTGTCGAACTACCTTGTTCGAATTCCACACCAGTTAGCATCGCCAATATATCACTGTGCCTATCGCTGGATGATTTCAATATGGCATTGTCCAAAGAACTGTTGCTTTCTTGCATTAATTGATTTTCCACATTTTTTTCCACGGGTTGAGCGGTATACATTGCTATATCGGCTCCTGAAGACGTTACACCACGATATATCTCCTTGCATTGTGCCGTCTCGACATCCCATACAGTAACTTCTGGTATGTCGGTGCCACCGCTAACACAAACAAGTTTGTCTGATTTGGGATATAAAGTAATGCGGTGGATCACTCGATTACCTGGAAGGCCCCAGCTTTTGACTAGTATTCCAAACCGCAGATCCCATAAATCTAGAATCCCGGATAGAGTCCCAATTAAAAGCCAGTTTTTCCGCCTATCAACTACAAAGCAGGTTAATAGACCATGACTGAACGGAGTTATCATCTCTTGCACAATAGTCATTGTTTTGAGGTTATAGGCCAGAATTCGGTTTCTGGTAGTTGAAGCATATAGCAATGAGGCACCATCGACCTTAACATACTCCATCCATGTAACGTGCTCGTTATCAAATAGCTTTTCGTTTTGATTGACAATTATCAGTTTTTTATATCGCGGCCCCAACGATTCTGTTCGTACAGACATGTCTATTCGAACTAATTTGACGAATCCATCTGCAGTTGCAACTGCAACTGTATAAGTATTGTCGATAAAAGTCAAATGCTTCACGGGACTATCAAAGTTCATAGTCTGTACACTTTTGTTGATAACATTTTTTTCGAGTCTATAGCAGTCCCACACTTTGATAGTGCAATCATCAGAGCCTGTAACAAAAAACAGATGATCCGGGGACACCACTACTCCATTGATAGCAGCAGTATGTTCTTCGAAGCTAGAAACCAGAATACCAAGGGGCTTACCTCTCCTTCGCTTTGGGGATGACGCTGCAGATCCAGAAGGTCGAATGTATTTGTTGCATTTAGGGCCCAGCTGTGATGGCTCATCAGTTTCCATAGATTCAGAGTACATTGATTCTAAGAGCCTCCATATATAAGGGTCATCACCTAGATAGCTTGATGACTTTCTGAATGCTTTCGAATTCAAGGTCTTGTTGGAATTGTTCGGATCGGGCGTTGAGCTTTGGCCCATAGGAGAATATGTCGATGGTGTATGCTGTTGCTTAGATTGCTGACCAACTTCACCATACACTTCAGCAGTTACAGTAGCACCCGTGACTGCTGGAGCCATGACACTTGTAGAATTCGTTTCATTAACGTGGTCTGATGTTGGTGTAGTCATATTAGACTCGTCATCCAGCCTTATATTCATTAGCCTAGTCGCTTCAGAAAGTTCTCTGGGCTGTGGCGAAGAACCCAATACATTTGGGCTCGATTGATTGCGTGCATGTGCCAATTGAGTTTCAGTAGTAGTAGCTGGAGTTGATGCAGGCACTCGCGCCGCACCAGCTGCGGCTGAGTCGTCCTTACCGTCTTCCTTGCCACCTCCTGAGTAGATATCTCCACTTCGCTCAAAAAATACATTTTTTGGTAAAATACCAATTGACTGGATCTTAACTACGCCAGAGTTATCTTCATCCGTAGTAGACAGAGAAGACGACGTTGTTGTTTGGAGCTGATGATTCAGCCGCGCTACTCGATAGATATACTCCTTGTAAACGTTCAGCATCCACATGTCTTGCTCTTTCAGACCAATTTCGTATAACCTAGAGAGCCATTGCTCATCCTCAGCAGATTTTCCACCGGATTTGACGTACTTGGAACTACTGACACTGCTCTTATCAATCCTCCAGAAAATTGATTTTTGAGCTTTTGCTGCCCACGTCAATGTTCGATTATATACAGGTCTTGACATAGGATTCTTCAAATTGCGCAATATGTTGGCCTCTGAGAAGTCATTAATTTCGCATTCCAAAAATGGCCTGATAATAGGCATATGCATACAATACAATTGCGCAGGAGACATCCATCGAGCAGATGCTGCAAAAAATGTAACACAGGCATTACGAATCCAAGAATTCGGATGAATAGTAAATTTGGCACTTACCTTCAAAAGCTCCCACAATCTTGGAGAGGCGCGAATAACACCGAGCTCTGCTAATGAAGAGAATGCCTGAAGTACTTTTTCGACGACATACTCTACCGGGTCCGCCAAAGTTTGGATCATTAGAGGAATGATATACTGGTCCATGCTTACCACCCCTACGAAGGGGGCCAGTCCCACGACACAATCAAAGAAATCTGATCGCAAAAATGGGTCCTTATCATTTAAATAAGTGATTAGATGGCTCAGAATGATATCGTTTGTCTTTTGCTTGCCGAAAAAAATACAAAGCGGCGTAATGTGTCTAAGGAGAGCTCTTCTTACTGCGGAATTACTATCGGTCAACAAAGCAATCGCATGCTCTTCGATCAGCACCGACAAATTTTGTTTCAGAGTGTCATAAGCAGTCACCTCTGTGGAAATCCCATTCTCTGTTTCAGGGTCAGCGGCTTCTAGCATACCAGTAGTTTTGAGCACCTGGCCCATATCTAGAAATCTCGACGCTGTTTGGGCCAAAGAAGATAGACAAGCTGCATAAGCACATCTTACCAAATGATCCTTGTTATTTAAAAGCGTAGACAGTCTCGGGAATATGTATTCTGGGAAGATGTTCCCATTAACTGGAGTAATGGCCCCTACAAGTTCCAGAAGATGAGTCAAACTTCTCAATGCCGCCACTTGAACATGTTCTGAAGGATCGTCTAATAACGATACCAAGTGGGGTAGGCATCTGTCGAGCTTTGCCTCATCATGAACTCGTTCGCCTAAAGCCAAGAGGAGTTCACAACCCTTGGTTCTAGCAGATGCTCTAGAAGTATTGCGTATAGCAGAACAAACCAATGCTACAATCATGAGTGCACCGTCGTCTTCAGCAGCAGCAGATAGCTTACGCATTTTGGGGACCCAATGGTTCATCCCAGGCAGATCGAGGCACACTGGTAGAATGCTTGCAGTGCTATTTGAGTGCTCTACCAAACCCGAGCCATGCTCACTATCCTCCACATTGTCTTTTTTCTCCGAAGGATAGCTGAAACCAAGCTCTTTTGTTATCATGCCGTAGTCTTTCCATATTGTTTCGATTCGCTGGTCTGATTCCAGCTGCTTAGCTCTATCTGTTGTCGTGAAATCGTTGGTCTCGATTGGCCTTATGATATTTTCAATATACTTATGCAAAAAGGAGTAGAAATACTCAGGGAATGCTTTCCCTCGAAACTCGTCAAGGTATTGCTGAGCTGTATGCCTGTGTTCTGGATTGAGTGAGATCATGCTTTTGACCAGGCTACGAATTTCAATGTCCTCGATCGAATCTAAGGGAGGCTGATATTCCTGTTTCTTATACTTGAAGAGTTGAGCCAGAGTGAATGTGGGGGTCCCCTCTAAGAACAACTCTGCAATAACACAACCCAGAGAAAATATATCCATTTTTTCGGAAAGTCCACCTTGCTTTGTTTCTCCTCCAGCAAGAAATCTTTCAGGTGCAACATAGCAGCATCTCCGTTGAGATGTGTCGAAATAGAATGAAAAATGCGAGGGGTCATCTTCTGGTATATATACGGGTTTAAACGGTGCAAAATCTGATAGGTAAACCCAATTCCACGACGTAACCATAACATTTTCTGATTTGATGTCACCGTGGAACACGTTTCTTGCGTGGCATTTACTTAGCCCATGGAGAAGTTGGTAGGTTATCCACACTTTTTCGATATTCTCCAAAAAGGGTCGGGTACTATTTTTTTTTTTTTTTTTTTTTACGAGTTAGTAGTGTCACTCGTTGTGAAATCTTGGAATTTATCATACCTAATGCGGTCATATAGGTTTGACTTGAAATGCTGACGAACAATATAACCAGCTCGCTCCGTTTCTACAATTCGAGAATATGCTACAGCATTTCCAATATTGGTCAAGCATTTCTTAACCCCTGCAGTATAAACATCTGAGTTAGTGCTTCATATTACAAAAATAAAGGCCAAAGAAGAGCAGATAGATAATTCAACGTACTTCTCAATTCCTTCCCTTGTCTCATCAAATCAATATTCGGATTTGGCTTAATAAATACTTTGATAACCACGAGCCCTTCTGAGTGCATGCCCTTGAGTGTCTTCAGGAACCGAGCATTTCCAATGTTCCTCTCATACTGAACATCACCAAGCTCAGAAAGATAGGCTTCGATGGCCACTGTCGATGCTGAGGGTGCTACTACTGACAGCTGGCCACCCATTGTCTTGCTATTTTGTCTATTAGTAGTAGTGCTAAACCAAGCTCGTTGGTGTGGCGTCGGCGGCGGAGATACAGTAGGCTGGGAGAGGGTGGATCCCGTGCGGCTGTGCAGGTATATTTAGTACCGTCAAAAGGCAATAATCTTATCTATCTCTTAGCTACGTAACTGTGGTGTCGACCTACTTATAGTATATTCCTGATGATCTAAAACGGTTACGCAATGGTATATTTGTGCCTTCAGGGTATTTCTGTTCTTGTAGCCCGTGATACGGTGGCTTCTTTTTAACTTGTGATATAGTTTGTGGTCCTGGTTCCGGATGCTCTTGTTCTAGTTCACCTGCTCGCACTTCATCTCTGAATGACCGGATTTCATTCATCAAAGCATCTAATATAATTGAAGATTAGTATAGGTATTAGTTCTACATTACTTGATTTTTTTTCATTGCTTGATAGAGTAAACTCACCTCGAAGTTGCTCTCCTTGTAGCAGTTCGAATCCAAAATCCGCTTGCTGCTCGCAAATAGGCTCATCTTCGGCATCATGGAAATGTCGAAGAAATCCATGTTCTAATGCCTGTATAGCAGTATATCTGGATCGGAAGTCGAAGTCCAGCAAATGAGCGATCAAATCGACAGCTAGGGGTGATGCATTTGGGTATAAGAGACTTAACGGAGTCTGAGATTTTGTCCGGCTATGGCATTGAAGGCACACTTTCCAGACCTAGTTTTTGTTTTTGGATTTGTTAGTTTTTGAAATACTAGTATGCTTCTCCTGGTTGTACATGATTAACCAGAGGGATGAGAAGGGGCAGTAGATATATATACTTCTCTGCTGAATAGATCCACGACTAATTGGCGGCTAGGCAGCCCAATCACCGAGAATACTCTCCTCAATTGGTCCCATTGGTCATCACCTTTGAACACTGGCTTACGTCCTATTAGTTCACAAAGGATGCACCCCACAGACCAAATATCAATAGCCCCATTATAGGACTTTGCCCTGATGAGCAACTCCGGAGCACGATACCACCTTGTAGCTACATATTCGGTATATTGTACTCTATAGTTTGAAGATTTCGATGGAACCGACTCAATACCTCTGGCTAGTCCGAAGTCGCAGATCTTGAGTTGGCCAAGTGAGTTGACCAACAGATTCCCCGGCTTGAGATCACGATGGACAATATTAGCAGAGTGCATGTACTTCACGCCGCATAGAACTTGGTACGTAAAGCTCTGAACATGGAGCTCTGATATCTGCACTGCACCGCAGATAACTCTTCCCAGATCGTAATCCATAAGCTCCTGGTAGCAATATAGTCCATCGTACGGCTTTGTAGCTATCATGTCTAGATCAAAGAGAGATACAATCTATGTTTCACGTATAAACAGGTATCATTAGTGGGTTTGTTCTTGTGTTCATTTGTCTCGCAATGTTATGTATTCTTACATTCTTGTGCCCACGAAGATATCGCATTATTCTTAATTCTCGAAAAGCCCGTTTTACTAACACTTCGTAGTTGAAGATTTTTTTGACTTTCTTGATAGCAATTGGTCTTGGGTGGTCCGCATTTATCTCTGTGGCTTGACAAACAATTCCATATGTACCTTTTCCCAGGGCCTTTTCTACACGATATTTACGATCTATTGCGAATTCATGCTCAGAATATATAGCTCTTCTGGATAGCTCCGACATGGTTTCAATTAAAGTACGGATTATATTAGTGGACCAAATTCCACTGTTAAGTCTCAATCTAAGCGTGATATTTCGTCGTCGCTTATATTCTGCAGCTCTATATACGCTTATGGATAAAAAATAGTTTGGGTATAGTACTAGTCGTACCAAAAATGAACTCTATAATACTGACCGCATTAACTCTACAGTAATAAAAGCCGCCGCCTTATTTGCGGAGAGGTCGGCCGCCGCTCAATGTGTCTCCCAATCGAACCTGGTTATCTCCTCTATTTTCCCAGTTCGTTTAACTTCCCATGCTTTAAAGCATTATTGACAACTACTATGCCTTCACTATGTACAAGACAATATCACAAGACTTGAGTAAATGTTTGTCGATCAAACGTATTGTGCACTATCACTGCCGTTATAGACAAATACATGCATCGGCTGAGCTGCCTCCATGGCCCAGAAGCCGCAGCCCCACTCCATATGAGATATTCAACACTACACCGGCTAGATTCGATAAGGCCGAAGTGAAAAAGCTGTATATGAGAATGGCGAGAGTGTACCATCCTGATTCGAAGATGACTGCAGACGGAACAGAGGATCTGTCTCCAGCTGTGAGAGCCGATAGGTTTAAAAAACTTGTGGCTGCGTACACCTTATTGAAAGACGACCAAAAACGACGGGAATGGGATAACATACACCAGAGATTTGATTTTAGTCCTAGTTATAGAAGTCAGAGAGCTGGGGCCTCTGCTGGTGGTAGTGGTAAATTTTATGGTCCAGTTGGCTACGGCCGAATGAGAGATGACTTCTTTCACGGATTCGAAAATGATGAATGGGAGGCCAATAGACGACAGAATGATGAGAAGTTCCAGGAGAAGCTCCGAAAAAACCGTAATCAGCTGACTCTGCTGGTCATGGGAGCTGTTATTGTGGTAGGATATCTCCAGGTCACGGTTATCACAGGGATGTCTGAGAAGCAGTTAGGACTTGAACGAGAAATGACATTCCGGGCACGGTTGGACGAGATAAATGCACAGACTAACTATGGTAGGGGGAGCATGCAAGATGAGAGGATCGCACGTTTCTTGGCTACGAGGCAGAGTGGATCCTATTATAACAAGTATGAGCCAGCTCCTTTAGCAATTGAGGGACCGAAGGAGCGGTAGTTGCTGCCCTCTGGCATTACCTGGCATTAAAACTAATGCTGGAATGGAGTCTCAGAAGACAGTATGGTGAACGTTGGACATCCAGTTGTTTATTTAACTTAGAGTGGTTTTTATCAGGTATAGATATCACGAGTATACCATGTAGTCAATACCGCATAAACTGTAGATCGCATTAAGATTCATCCTACGGGTTTAGCGCTAAATAAATGATCAATTTCTTTAGCATATGCGTAGGCTCTACACGATCTCTTCAGCCTATAGCTATGGCCTGCACTACATGCTGATCACTATGCGGTCTGTTCCTGGCCGGAATTCCTATCGGAACTCAAACATCGGCCGCCCTATTACTCGCTGCAAACACTTTTTCTATTCCTCCCTTCTATCACCATATGGCCACCAAGAGACCAACAATCATGGACTTTACCAAAGCAGAGACAGTATTGAACCTCGACAACATTCGAGAAAGTCTGATCCGTATGGAAGATACAATTGTGTTCAATCTGATTGAGCGAGCACAATTCTTCCATTCGCCGTCCATCTATGATCCACAATCAGAGAAAATTAAAATACCCAACTTCGATGGCACTTTCCTCGATTGGCTGCTACGAGAGGGTGAAAGGACACAAAGTATGTAACTAGTGCTACTCTAATAGCAATTACTAACGGACTTTTTTCCATTAAAAACAAAGGCAAGATCAGACGGTACGAAGCTCCGGACGAAATACCATTCTTCCCCAATCAACTCGAGACCCCCATTCTACCGCCAATCGACTATCCAAAGGTTTTAACAAGCTACCACCGAGAAATCAACGTAAACGATGAGATCAAACAATACTATATCGAAAAAGTTGTTCCCAAGGTCGCTGCCCACGAGGGTGAGCAGAATGAAAACTTTGGGTCTTGCACCCTGTGCGACATCGAATGTCTACAGTCGATTTCGCGTAGAATCCACTTCGGCAAATTTGTTGCAGAGTCCAAGTACCAATCCGAAAAGGAACGATTCACGAAGCTGATACAAGACAAAGATGCCGATGGGATTGACAAAGCGATCACCAATGCGGCTGTTGAACAAAAAGTGTTGGAGCGAATTGGATCCAAGGCGGAGTCGTACAGCGCTCCAACATTGAAGTACTCTCAGAAGGTTCAGGGTAAGGTTACCCCAGAGGTGGTCATGGAGTTTTACAAGGAGTGTGTTATTCCATTGACGAAAAAGGTCGAAGTTGATTATCTTCTTAGAAGATTAGAGGAGAATTAGTCCTTTAAGCGACTATTTTGAATCGGTTGGGACTGAGATCATTCCTGATCGCATCGTGGCACGAGTTTTTGCACTGGCACTACTAGTCAGTGAGTTTTACATTACACGTTGGGCATATAAGACTAAGAAGCGAATCAACATAATCTATAAGGAGCCTCTATTTGTTTTCTTATATAACACATAACTAACAAAAAACAAACCTCAATTTTAACCCAAAAATCTTCGTGCCAGTTCAAACGAGTAGAAAGTACAGGCATTGACCGGTGCGGCTCGAAGAATAGTGGGCAAGAATCCTCTATAAAACCCCCGAATTCCCGTAGTCTGGAACATCTTTCGTGTACAGTCTACAACACCTTTATATTCCTGCTCTGAGACTCGAAGTTTGTCAGTCTGTAATCGCGATTTGACTACGTCAATAGGGTAGACGACTCCCCACATTGAGTAGCCAGCTCCAGCACCGTACAAACACAGTCTCCATCCCGGAATGTCACTTCGTTCGATTTTGTTTCGTAGCTTGTCATTCGATACCAATGCCTCAAAGGTTAAGAAGTACAGCCTATATAGTTATTGTTAGTATTTCATTATTATTGGTCTTCTCGGCATGTAAGCCGCATTAGAAAAGGAGAGGGAAGAAAAAAAAAGCCGCTCGCTTGTACATACCCCATACCAAGACCCTCTCGTACCAAAGTTGGGGTCATAGCTCTACAGAGACCACTAACCCCAGAACCAGCATAAATCTGTTTAATGCAGTCAATTGGCCCGCTGAAAAGCTGTGGCCCAGTGGTTTGAGTCTGAAGTCGAATTCTTACGTGTTCAATTGGAGCAGCAAGGACACCATTGGCCACACCAGCCGCAGCACCAGACATGAAGAACTGGGCATTAGAAAGCTCAGTGTTTTTCAGCCCAGCTGCTGCGTTTCTGGAGGTGAAGGTTCGTTTCATGAATTCGTTCATACCAAATTGAATAGATACACACGCACCGACACCAATCAATGGAGTCAAAGTACCCTTGTAAAAACCACCAACACCTTCGTTTTTCAACAGCTTTCTAACTACGTCCATTGCCCCATTGTACGTTCCCTCTGGGGCACTTTGAAGTCTGACTTTGGTGGTATCGAAGGGTTGACCAGATAGGACCTGGGCTGTTATGATAAGATTTATGTTAGTTACCCAGTGAATGTTGATGGTGTTAACACCAAATAGTATCCACAAAATGGATAGTGTCCTTTTGTATATTATTCTCTTGCTCACATACCAATACCACCGCATGTACCTGCTAGTACATCTTTATAAGCTTCACCGCTTTTTACAGGCTCTTCAATCACAAGATGAGTATCCAGCTCTGCCATCTGTCCAGGTTTAAAGTCAGCCATTGTTGAGTCTCTGTTAGTATTGCACGATAACTTACTATTGAGGATAATTTGTGAGGTTTATAAGTTCTTTTTAAGCGAAAAAGAGCCGCGATAAATTATACAATCCCTTTCCTGTGTTGACCTAGTGAAGCCCCGAGTAAATGCTGAAAAAAAAAAAAAAAAAATTGGTGGTAGGCGGACTTCTGCGTAGCGGGGTACGAGGGGAACATGAGCCCCAGGATAGAGGTCGACCCGGTGCAATTTTGCCCGCTGTACAATTGGCAGTTGAGGAGAAAGCCTGCTTCCGTGGGGTAGGATAGATCATATTGATGATGTCAGGATAATAATCTTGAGCAATGATATTGGTATAGGGGTTTGGCTGGTTTTTGTGAGGTTTGGATGATGTACTGGGTAAGGGACTAGCAGGGGTTATGCTAGTCTAACGGCTGGAACGTTCATTAGAATAGAAGAGCACTAATTTGTCGAAACCTGTGATATTGTTTTTGAGGGGGGGCAATATATTTAGTTATATGTATGTCTATATACACTCCCCATAGCGCGTCTCTAATAGCGGACGACCTTTGTATTCTTCTACTGCGGTTATCTGCCCGATAAGAGCCGCACATAGCCAGCCGTTCAGCCGTTCATATTCAACGGTCTAAAAACGTGATCACGATTATTAGTTTCATGCTTATACAATAAATATGCATTCGTTACGAGGAAAATATCAAAGAGAAAAAAACTATAGAAGTAATCATATTTTGAACCAAGAATCGCTTGTGAGCCTTTTCCCGTAGTAGGAAACAAATCGACTTATCAACTATCCGAACATTTACCCAACCTAAGACACACCACAATCATGGCAATGATACCGATAAGTTCTTATCAATGAGCGGATGATTTCATTCAGAGAGGAATAGGCGAATATTCGATTGAAAACACCAACTCTATAGCCTATTAGTAGCCTACGGTTTAGCGAACCAAGGTCATCGTATCTGGGCGGGCGCAAATTAATCCCAAGCTCGCAGCAAGTAGGGTTTCTCACCTCTCTTCTTGGTAGCGATTACTCTTTTATCCTCCGATAACACACCAACTAGATATTGCTCATTCTAAACAAGTCTCTCTTAATACCTTCAAAGGTGCAACGAATACCTCTAGTCTGAGCTGTTGGATTGCTATACACAATACTTCGGGATTCTAGCCACTATATGTAAAACAAATATCTGAGCGGATCTTAAAGGCTAGCGGAGTTTTGCTACATCTACCAAGGAATTTTTTTTTTTTTTTTTTTTACTATAATTATTATTAGTCTCTTCTTTTGATATTTTCGAAAATCAAAGAAAATGCCATCTCAAGACATTCGCACTGAGGATCCAATGGTACCCTCGGCTCCAGAAAAGTCAGTAAAGACTGATGATACAAAATCCAGGACTTCAGGTAAAATTAAAGATACTGATTTGGAACAAGTGCACAACGTAGATCCAAACGAATCGACTAGATCAAAGGACTCTAAACTACTACTACCTGCTTCAAAAATAGACATAGATGATAATGCTCTCGATACTTTCTTCAAAAATAGGAAAAAAACGACTTTTTCGTCATCATTTATGCGCCCTGGAAGCAAGTTCATGGGTACTCAACAATCAGGACAGAGCACGTACGATGTGGAGATCGAAATAAAACACGTCGACTTGGATAATGCATTTATATGTGGATACCTGCGAATCGAAGGACTTACAGAAGACCACCCTACTCTGACTACCTATTTTGAAGGAGAAATGGTTAGCGAAAAATATTCGTTTTATACTAAGCATGCAGATTGGGGTGCCACGGCCTCCACGGATATTAACCACTGGTCACGATTCCGACCGTGGAGAACTATATCTGATCAAGCCAAGGAGCCCAACTACGTTCACAAAAACTTTCAACAGCAAGATCACATATTTATGCGTTGGAAAGAATCTTTCCTAGTGCCAGATCATCGGATACATGAAGTAAGTGGAGCTTCCTATGCTGGGTTTTACTATATCTGTTTTGACCAGGTCAACGGTTGTATCTCTGGGTTTTATTTTCATCAAAACTGGGACAAGTTTCAACAGCTAGAGCTGTCGCATGTGTCTCAAGCTACTAATTTTCAAACTTTTGAATTTAGATAGTGGTAGATATCAATAAGCATTTTAACCCAAAATTCTGTTAATGACGTAATGATGAAAGTTTATAAAAATATATATTCCTGTTACACTAATGCAGGTACGATAGCCGCACGTTGAGCTGCATAAGGACCCTCAGTAACACGGTTGAGAATACAGCAATATTTTTTTTTTTTTTACTTACTACTTAGTTTGAAACATTTAACTAAGAGTGGTCATCTACTATATCTGGATTCATGGTAATAACTTTGTCTGGGTTCAAAATACTCAACGGATCGAGTGCCTGCTTTAGTTGTCTCATAACATCAATAGCTGGCCCTCCAACCTCAGCTTCAAGGTACTTCTTTTTCCCAATACCAACTCCATGCTCACCAGTAGCGGTACCATCCATACTAAGGGCTTGATAAACCATGGAATCTACCAATTTGGCAACCTTGGCCCGTTCTTCCGGCATATGAGGTATCAGGCAGTGGTAGTTCCCATCCAGAACATGGCCAACAATTCCACCGTGCAGACCTTTATCGACCATATCTTCCTTGCTATGTGATACCATTTCCGCCAGTCTTGAGATCGGAACCGCTACATCTGTGGTCCAACAAACCGATCCCTTAGGAGCAGCTTCGATCATACTCCAAAGTGCATGTTTTCGAGCTGACCAAAGTTCTTCCCGCTCCCACTCATCACGAGCGAATTCAAAAGACTTTGAACCATGGGATTCAGAAATCTCTCTTACCTGGCTAATCTGATCATCTACAGCGGTTTTCGTACCACTAAACTTGAAAAATAATGTCGGCGCTTCAGTCCATTGCCGGTCTGTAGTTCCTGCAGAATTAATTGATTTCAACGCCATGTCATCTAGCAATTCTACAGCTCCTATCATCAATCCTTTCTGCACGACTGCTGCTACGGCATCGGCAGCTTCTTTGATAGAGCCAAAAGTCACAACGCCTACCGACTCTTTCTCAGGCCGTGGGGTCAACTTCAAAGTGGCCTCTGTAACCAATCCCAGAGTACCCTCACTTCCAATAAACAGGCCAGTCAGGTTATACCCCGAGGCACTTTTTCTTGGTCTCTGTCTAGTATTGACAATAGTGCCATCTGCAAGAACAACTTTCATGCTTATCACGTTTTCCTTCATAGTTCCATAGCGACCGGCATTGGTACCAGAGCATGAAGTACCAATCATTCCCCCAATTTCAGCACCGGGGCCAGGATCTGGAGCAAAAAACAAACCATCGTCGCTTAGATAGTCGTTCAAAGCCTCCCATCCCAAACCCGCTTGGACTACGATGTCTAGATCATCCTTGTGATATGCGACAATCTTATCCATTCTGCTGAAATCAATACATACCCCACCAAAAGATGGTGTGAAATGCCCCTCAAGTGATGTTCCTCCGGAAAACGGGATAACTGGGACCTTGAACTGATTACAGATCTTCATGATATTTGAAACTTCTTCAGTGCTAGATGGATATACAAGTAATCCGGGTCGTTCAGTCTCTTTAGCATGGTGGGTGGTCCAGTATGTGTCAGAATGAGTATCCAGATCGCTTTTAGTTTTGCTGACATTTTCATGGCCAACCACCTGAGTAATTTCATCGAATGCCCTTTTCTGTTCGTCTTCCGATGCATATTGAGGAGCACTCAAATCATCCAGACTTAAAGTGGAGTTTGTTGGTTTCGTCTTGTGAGAGCTAGTTTCGTGGTGGTTGTGCCCAGCTTCTCCGCTGGAAAACCAAAAGTATAAGGATGTGGAGACAACTCCAGCCCCAAACATGGCCACGGCAGAAGGAAGCCCAGCTGGTTTTTGGCCAGAATTGAAGCACCTTACCTGTCTCAATGGACGAACCAAAGGTCGACCGATTCTGGTCCTTGTAGCTAATTGCCTAAACATGCTGGATGGATAATTACGCAGTGGATGTCAAGAAAGTGGAATAGTATCAGAGGCTAGTAGGGTTTTTTTCGTAATCGGAGATCATTTTTTCGACTCGCCGATTGATATTAGAGCTGCAGACGGAAATTCGGCAATTTCGCCGACTTTAGTCTGCACGTCCAGTTTGAGGGTATATTAACTATGGCTGAAGCAATCCGGTGGGACTCTTTTTTTTTTTTTTTTTTTTTTTTCTTGGTAGAGTGCTTGTTCTTGAGAGGGATCATTAGTTCTAGAGAAATATGGAGAATAATTATGCCGAGGAAGCATAACAGAATTAAGTACCGGGATCAGTAAGTGCGACAAAAAAGAAAAAAAAGTCACGAATTTATTTTCGAGGGATCATCCAATAATACATCGTTTAGGTCGCACCTGCAGGACTTAACTAGTACCGATAGATACGAACATTTTCTATTATATCTTGGAGGACTGGATCATTGCTGGCTACCCATAGTGTGTGCCTGAGAAATGGGACTAAACCTCAAGTCAGCCGCACGGCCGAATTCTTTTCCGATACGAGCAGAGCGAAAGGAAAATCAGACCACGCCGGTTTCCAGAATCAGGTAATATACCAGTGCACCATATGAGGTCAGCATGCCAAAGTGTCTGGAAATGGTCTTGTTGTCGTGTATTTCGTAAAACAGAGTTTTAAGGGACCAGAGGTTTATAAATATGTGGGCTTTCCTGCTCCTGGTCTGTTGAAATTCTTTTGTATTAGCGATAACATCTTTCCAAGTAAATAATAGCAAATGTAAGAACTCACCCCTTTTTTCTTGTATGATGAACTCACATTCAAATATCTAACAGCCTCAAGGAATATTACCAAATTCGTAGAACAAACTTATGGGTCACAGCTAGCTGGTGTCTCCGCCGTGGGGCTCAACGTTTTTGAGAAATATTGGCTAAAGTGGTACCAATATATGAATAACGACATAATAGCAACTGGGCTGCTGCTTCTGTGCTTTCATGAAGCAGTATACTTTGGGAGATCTCTCCCGTGGTATATTCTCGACGAAACGCCATACCTTCGAGATCGTTTCAAAAAATGGAAAATTCAGGATACTAAAATGCCCACAAATGCGGAATACTGGCAATGCCTGAAAGAGGTGCTAGTCTCACACGTTTTCGTTGAGGCAATTCCAATCTTCGCATTTCACCCACTTTGCCAGTTGTTTAATATAAGCTTCGGGGTTCCATTCCCACATTGGACCACTATTGCGGCTCATATCTCCTTGTTTTTTATTATGGAAGATGCATGGCACTATTGGGGCCACCGAGCTTTGCACTCCAAACTGCTATATAAACGGGTGCACAAAATGCACCATAAGTATGCAGCTCCATTTGGACTAGCTGCTGAATATGCACATCCTGTGGAAGTGGCATTTACTGGTACTGGGACAGTTGGTAGTCCTCTCTTGATATCATATTTGACTGGGAATATGCACTTGGTCACAGTATTGCTTTGGATTGTAGGCAGACTATTACAAGCCATTGATTCACATTCGGGGTACGATTTCCCGTGGTCATTGAGGCATTTTATGCCATTTTGGGCTGGTGCTGACCATCATGATGATCACCATAAGTACTTTGTGGGAAATTACGCTTCTTCTTTTAGATGGTGGGATTTCTTTTTGGATACTGAGACTCCGGCCACCACTAGAAGACGTGGTGACAAAGAGAAGGTCAACTGATGCTTCAATACTCTCCTGTAGTTAGGTTCATAGTTAATTGAATCGCTACACAATAACTCTTTAGCGCCGCACGCTTCCCATGCAGTCGGTTCTTTTCTTCATTTGGTAAATCATATCCTTAGATTCACCATCAATCTAAAGAGTCATGAACAAATGACCTACTGATACATTACTTTAAAACCAACTCAGTCACGAGAGACTAATTAAGAATCGAAGATCGGGCAGATTTGCGGCCGATCTCCACAGACGGAATATTAGTCTGAAGCCTGAGCGCAGAACAAAGTTCTTCGCGATGCCGCGAACCCTGCGTGGAAGCCAATTCGCTTCGTCGATCTTAACGGTAGCTTTTCTAATCAGATATTCATAGTGATCAGGCAACTCTGCCTGCGATTACCTCTCCTCTAATTAGCGTTCAATTTAGGGCCATTTGTTGTATAAAACTCCAATTTATAGAAGTTCAGTAATTCTTTGTTAGTACTAGAACGATGACTCGTCTCACGGCAGTAGATAAAGCCCGACCGACGGTGACAGATATCGCAGTTCCAAATTACTGGTAAGTTTCTTCAGCTCTAGTATGCAAGGGGTAGGAAATTACGTTTTGCTTTTGAGTCAACGGTCTCTGTATAGGCAATTTATCTGACATTTTTGTAACAATTTGTATAGTTGGACGAGAAATGAAGGAGAGAGATCTGAGATCTGGAGTGTCAGGTGGCCGGTTGTGGAATCGACGTAATTGAGTTATGCGACAAATGTCTCTAAATGAGGTCGAGGAGCAAAAATGCCACCAAAGCAAGATATCACTAATTAATTAAATTTTTT